>JANHFM010004444.1:65481-78856 GCA_032468115.1 Grayia smithii
CCAATCACACTTGGCCAATAAAGAATTCTATTCTATTCTATTCTATTCTATTCTATTCTATTCTATTCTATTCTAGAACTGGGTGGCAATCAGTGCTGGAGGTACAGAAGCAGACAACACCATCTTCTACCAATCCTTCTATCATTCTGAAAGTAACCATGAAATGCATTTTCTTGGTTCAGTCCAAAAGTACATTTTCCTCCCCATGTCATCTTAAATTGTCCTACTTTGGGGGGTGGGAGTGGATATTGTCCTTTTGTTTTTTTCTTCAGCTTAGCCTCAGGAGAGCTCTGGCTACCTCTTTGCAGAGGAAGACCATCTCTTCAACTAAGTGAGTAATTTGCATTCATTCTAATACCTTTTACATCTCTCCCGCTATTCTCATTGCTATGATAGAGGAATCAGGAAAGCCAAATGTAACCCAAATGTTGCTGTTTTAAAAGCCAGTAGGGACTTGTTTTATTTTAAATTTCCTTTCTTTCTGAGCCTCCTTTCCCACTGCCTTTACCTATTTGTTGCTTCTAGTTGTCCAGTTTTATCGTGTCACCAATTTTCCAATCACCGGAGGGAGAATGCTTTTACCATCAGCTTTCAAGTAATCCAATTAACCCATTGGCACTTTTAAAACTAGGACAAATTCTCTCTCTTCTTTTGATAATTTAAATTTATAAATTTAATTTCACATTTGCATGTGTGTGTATGCATGAATCTCAGGTTAGGGACAGATAGATTTTCATGGAAAAAATCTGTAGTGTCACTAAGAGTTAACACTAACCTGATCGTTCTCTCTCTCTCTCTCTCTCTCTCTCTCTCTCTCTCTCTCTCTCTCTCTCTCTCTCTCTCTATATCTCTCTCTCTCTCTCTCTCTCTCTCTCTCTCTCTCTCTCTCTCTCTCTCTCTCTCCATATAAAAACAAGGGTTGAATGAAAATATATAAATATTACATAAATATGAGTTCAATGAAAAGTAATACTTCCACCTCCATAACTTCCACCTTCATAACTTTAGCTTAAATAGGAATATTCTAATAAATGAAATAGGACACTGGTCCTTGAAATGAGCTTTTCTGTGACCTGTACTTACCTCTCCATGTAATCATTCTCATTTGCTAAACTTCTGCCAACAACAGGCAAGTTTATTAAATCCATCACAAAAGAACTCTACATTTTGATTCTTCAACCAATATTCTATGGTAGTCTGGTAGTCTTTTCCATCACTTCATTTGAGTTAAACATGTATTCTTTCCATTTTGGAAAAAGGTGGAAGTGGCATAGATCCAAATCTGGATGGTGTAGTGGATGGAGTAAGACAGTGAAATCCAAGTTCATGACTTCCTTTTGGATGGTTTAGAGACATAAAATTTACATTGTCAGGTTGGTACATTTCAATTTGCTTTTCAATGCTGCCTAATTATTGTTTCAAAGTACTGAGTATTATAAGGAGCTCATGTTTCATCAGTAATCATGAAGTTATGAAGAAATCCCTTAACTTCATTTTCATAACATGATAACAATTGTTGGCAAATTTCAGCTCTTGAAGCTTTCATCTCTGCCATCAGCATGCGAGGAACCTGTTTTGCACAAACCTTCTGATATTGAAAAACATCAATAATGTGACCCATACATTCCTGTGAAATGCTAAAGCTGACAGCAATTTCCCTCTGAGAGATCCATTGATTGTCCTTGATCAATTCATCAACCTTTCTCATATAAAACTGATTGGTAGTTGTCACAAGTGGCCCATATCATTCTTGATTATATGAATCTGTTCTTTTGGTTCATCACCTTTAAATTTTTGGCCCAATTATGCACATTACTTATATCAATACTGTCTTCTTATAACAATCTGAATTTGGCATTGAGTTTCAATTGAGTCCTTCAGCAGTCAAAAAATTCAATTACAGTGCATTTCTCAACGCATACTGATGAATACTCACTACGAGCTTCCAACAACAATAAACAACCTTTTCACATGGCAACTTCCCAGCAACTGAAAGAACAGATACTAAGAAACAGAGCTTCTAGCTTGTCAGTACCGCCATCTGTTGATGACTACTAACTACTGAACTTCATTCAGTCCATACGTGTGTGTATGTGTGTGTGTGTGTGTGTATGTTGTACACACAAATGTTAAAGAAGTTAAAATGCAGAAATAAACTATGGTGATAGGTGATAAGAAGAATAATCAAGGCTTTCTTTTATGTTCAAAATAAAAGAAAGACAATACAATTCCTGCAAAAGCGAACAGTCAAAAAAGAGCTTTCAATTCTGATTTTGGTTCATTTTTTTCTAACAAAAGAACATGTCTTCCCTGAGGAAATTGTGAAGAGCAGAATAAAATAGCATGTGGTGGCTTAAGAAACTATTTCCTGAGTTAAAGCACCAGAGCAAGATAAATTTCATTGCAGAATATGAAAGAACATGCTGGCAGCCCAGCCTAAGATGTGTATATTATCTTTGGATGGCCATTGGATAGAGTGGTGGATTTTGTCCTCATCTTCTCATCTTCTCAAAGAGGAGCAATGGAGTTACTGACCAAACTGTCAATAATATGAAGCTTCTACAACAAATCACAGAGCACAGGTGAGTAAGCAAGTTGCAAACAATGTATTTCTTACCACAAATCAGATGGATTGGTCGAGAAAAAGGCTTGTCAACTAAGCTTATTTCTTTTTCTTTTTGGATTTGTCCAAAAAGAATAAGAAGGGTAAGAGTTTTTGAGACATAATATATGCATTAATTCCAACAAAGCCAGTGGTGGGATTCAAAAATTTTTACTACCGGTTCTGTGGGCATGGCATGGCTTGGTGGGCGTGGTTTGGGGAAGGATACTGTAAAATCTCCATTCCCTCCCCACTACAGGGGAAGGTTACTGCAAAATCCCCATTTCCTCCCGATCAGCTGGGACTCGGGAGGCAGAGAATAGATAGGGGTGCGGCCAGTCAGAGGTAGTATTTACTAGTTTTCCAAACTACTCAAAATTTCCACTACCAGTTCTCCACAGCTGGTCAGATATGCTGAATACCACCTCTGAACAAAGCCTTTGACAAAGCATTTCATGGCATTCCAAATTATATTTTACTTAATCGAACTTGGGAAGGGGCTTGATAATTACGTCAATATCCAATTAACTAAAAAAATATACTAAAAATGTGTAAAATCATCAATAATTATGCCTTATGCTAGATATCAAGTAGAGTGTCATAATAGAAGAATATAGAATCTAGGATGGAATAACCTTTAATGCTTTTGATTTCCAGAACCATTGGGGTAGTATGATACTGAACTCCAGAAATAATCTTTGGGGATGTATCAGAACATGTTGCATTTTTTCATGTCTTTTCTATTTATGGTTCACTTTTCTTTACTTTCTGTTAAATTTGTTATTTTTACTTTGTAAAAACTTCTTTAATAAAAAATAATTAAAAAGGATACATAGATATAAGAGGTGAGATACCTTCTTAATTAACAGGTTTGCTCTTAGGATCAAGGTTTCTCTGTTCCCAGCCCTTATCTTTGGAATGGACTCTACAAACTTTATTTATGTATTTATGTATGTATGTATTTATGTATGTATGTATGTATGTATGTATGTATGTATGTATGTATGTTTGTTTGTTTGTTTATTTATTTAAATTTATATGCCGCCCAACTCCCAAAGGACTCCGGGCAGCTCACAATAAAAAACTTGAGGGTCCTAACAACTTCATTAGCTTTAAGATATATTAAATTACATATTTTTGTTCAGGCTTTAAGCAGTGTATTTTAACTATTAATCTTAATTATAAAATATACTTATTTTATTTTCAGTTATCATATCTCTGCTAATAAAATCCACTTTATTGTTCAGCCTCATCATCCAAACAGAGTCTTAGATGATGCAGTATGGTTTTCTCTCTCCAACTGATCTACTGGGATTTCCATCTGGATGTGTTCCCACTGCCTTAAATTAAATCTGAACAAAAGTGAATTTATTGTTTTTTATCCTGAGTGTTTTACTTTCTCTTATCCCCTTGCCTTTTTTTTTTTTTTTAGGTTTGCCAGTTGCTGTTATTTCCAGCGGTAATTTCCACTGTTATTTCCAGTGGAGATTTGGGAGTTCTTATTGATGAAAATTTAATTGATAAAACTACAAGGATCTATAACTTTCACCTTCAGAATAGCTAGATAATAGCTAGTCCATTTCTTGCTATTGAGGTGACTAAGCAGGTCATACCTAGTGATGTCTCAGTGGATTATTACAACTCTTTGTTGACTGGTCTTCCTGATCCTATTTTCTGCCCTTTGATTTAGGTCCAGAATAGTGGTTTATGCATGGTCCTGGGTCTTTCCTCATTCATTCCTCTTTCTTCTTCCCATTGGTTCTTATAGTGACTGAGGCTACGGGAGTGTTAGAAGTTTAAATCTGCTAGTGCTTCCAAGTTATGTGTACAAGAATGCCGGAGTGATTAGAATACAGTACCTGTTTTCTAACATATATTTTTGTGTGTGACTCATTTCTTTCATATCAGTATGGCCATCTCATGTTTCAGAGCTTTCTCGCTTCTAGATCTTACCTTTTAGAATCAATTCCTTATTGAAATATGTTTTGCATCTGATTTCCTGAAGTCTGAAAAGTCTCTTAAATAGTTATTTTTTTCAGGGCCCATATGAAGCTGGAAGAACATTTCTTTTCAGAAGCAGTACTGGATTATGATAGTACTGAGATTCCACCCCACCCCATTCAATTGTATCTGATTTTTAGAGACTGCTGAACAAATCTCTCCAGTTGCAAAGGTTAACTTCACCTATTATTAGGTAATGGTGATGATGACGTTTTTGTGTCTTCAAGTTAGTCTTGACTCCTATCAACTCCCTAGACGAGATCCTAAATTTTCTTCTTTTTATGTTAATAATTTTTATTACAATTTTTCCTTTGCATATCTCTAATATATAATTAACAGAACTGTGACATTGTTTATAAGTCAGATCCTAAATTTTCAAACCCTTCAGTGATTTGCCATTGTCTGGTTCCTAGGACTGAAAGAAGGTGGCTGGCCTAAGATCATCCAGCAGGACTAGAACTTACCGTCTTTCTGGTTTTTAGCTGATGCCTTAAATGGCTACATCAACTGGCACTCTTTATTATAGTCATGGTTGAGAATGGCTTATATTGTGATAGTACTTTTATTATTTGAAATTTGCTTACATATAATTGTATACTATATCAAAATATTCTGCCAGTTTATATTTTTTCTGTTTTTAATGTTTCGACTTTTAAAAAGTTTTTTTTTTACTCTAACACAACCAAGAGATGTTAATAGCTGGTGGTATAACAAGCAGATAAATGAAAATATCATCTTGAAATGGTAGATGATGACAAATCAACAATGAGTCAAAAGTGTGATCTGGATGCAAAATGGCTGAATTAAATGTTAGGCTGAGTTGAGCACAACTGGTGTCTGAATCATGGAAAGTAATGCCACTTTATTCTGTATTGTCAGATTAGATCTCCGGTTCTCTGGCCATACTTTAAGGCTAACTTTAACATACTTTAAGACATACTGAATGTGATTCAGAGAAGTCAGAGCAGGTGATCAAAGGATTAAAAGCTAAGCTTTATGATGTGAAAAGAGAGTAAAACATTCAGGAATGTTTAGCCTTGAGAAGAGAAGACTGTCAGGGCACATGATAGCACTCGTTAACTATTTGAAAGGATATCGGGCAAAAAAAAGGCCAAGACTTGCTTTATTACACCAGAGAGCAAGACATGGAATAATGGATTTAGGTCATAGGCCATCAGATTTGGGCTGAATTTTAAGGAAGAGGAACAATCAAGACAATTGCTGAGAGATATATCCCTTTATTAAAAGTGTTCTAGTACTAGGTAAATAGCCATACGTCAGGGTGCTTCAGTCTTAGTTTTTGTCTTGAGCAAGGACAAAATGGCTTAAATTTCAATTTCTATCTACTATCTGCTTTCAGAATGATAGAAATATCATTTCTAATACTATAAATTCCCCTCCCCCCAAAGATTGCAAATATTGCTGCCCTTTATCGGATATCATGGCTTTCATTTATTTAGATGTACATTCTCATGTACAAAAAGTCAATTGCCTTGATAATGGGAACTTACTCCTTTTTTCCACTCCACCATTTTTTTTCACTCGTCAGTTTATTTATTTATTTATTTATTTATTTATTTATTTATTTATTTATTTATTTGGCTTATATGCCACCCTTCTCCTGAAGGACTCGGGGCGGCTCACACAATATAAAAACAAACCATATATACAAAAATATAAAATTTTAAAACGAATTTAAAACCCATGACAATTGAAAAGGAAATTTAAAAAACCCCATCAGTCAGCCAATTGTTGGAAAAGCCAGGTCTTCAGGTCGCGGCAGAAGGATCTGAGGTCGGGGGCTGTCCACAGCTCCGTGGGTAACCCATTCCAGAGGGTAGGTGCACCCACAGAGAATGCCCTTGCCCTGGGCACCGCCAGCCAACATTGTCTAGCCGATGGAACCCAAAGGAGGGCGACCCTATGTGAGCGCACTGGGCATTGGGAGGCAGGCAGAAGGTGGTCCCGCAAGTACCCTGAGCTGATGCAATATAGGGCTTCAGCCAACAAAGTTTGCTTTGTTATTTGTTATTAGGTACAATCATCGAAAAAAGGAAGCAGCTCACACTGTAAAGCAGTTGTAATCCACATTAAAAAATAAAATTCCTAGAAACCCAAAGACTGCATTGAATTTCATATATTATTAATGTTAAAGGTTTAGAATGGGGTGGTGGTGGAGGGGGAACCTGCCATGAATTTCACTGGAAACAAACTTGTAAATTTTACAATAGGGCAAATACAAACATGCAACAAAACCCAGCACCTTTTGTCATTGCCTGATCAAATGTCCACATGCCTACAGAAAAAGTGCCTGAAAAAGGTGTTCCCCTGAAACTTATGCATGAATGCTAAAATGCACCATAGACATTTATGAAAATTGAAATTGGGTGATTTATTTTTTTAAAATAAAATAAATTTTTAAAAATTGAAATAAAATATTTAAATTTATAAGAAATAGATACTTTGTGAAGGTGCATAGAGGTTTCCTCATTGAAACACTGCAAATATAAACTGTTAACATTTATTATTAATTAAACCACAGCAAGGGGGGCGGAGACAGATTGAAATGCTACGTAGCTGATCCATTCCATAAGACTGCCATGATTATTAGCAATTGAAAGCAGCACTAGCATTCTTAAAGAAAGCACTTCTTGACTAGCAAGGAGTAAACCTTGCTTCTATTTCTCTCAGTTCTGTATCCTCATGAATCATAAACAAGCTCATAACAAACTTTCCAGGACATTTCAGCCTAACAGCCACAGTCTCATTGCCAATATTCAGTAATGTGATAAGGGAAAACAGCAGCATTACTCAATATTTTTAGTGCCCATTCTTTGTACTTGCTGATGAGTCCCCAAGGAGCTGTGATGCCTGGTTTCAATGAATATTAATAAGATACCACATTAAAGTATCCGAGAGACTCTGTGCATATCATTTGGAGCCTTTGCAATTTCTGGGTCCTACATGAATTCCAGCTAATCCTATTTGGCAAGATGGAGCCGTCAGATAGCTTAGAAATAACAGTTCTTTTAGAGACAGGCTGCAGGTCTCTGAGATAGAATATGAATGTACAATATTGCAGCATAAGCACTTAGGAGCACAAAAACATGTTGAGATCCTTCATGAGATGAACATTATCTATACTGAAGCAGCTGAGCCGGCATTTGGCTTAAGCTTTCTGTCTTCCCCTCAATATTTATATCACTACAATATAACAGCACTTTGAACACTCTGCTAAATAGGCTATCTGTGGTTACACTTCTGCATTAGTTATATTTTGGAAGAACTACTTATTATTGTAATATCCACAGATTCACAAGATGATAAAAAGCTGATGCTGAACACATTCATTTTTGTGGCTGTTCCTGTTCTATTATTAATAAACCGGAATATACACATTTACTTCTTTATCTAGTGCTTCACAGCTGAGCTTGGGCTTACTTAACTGCTGAAATGGGAGACAAAGATAAGTATTATGTTTTTATTCTTTACTACAAGCTCAATTCTATGGCAACTGATAAAAAGAGATATGGTGGAGCAGCAGGGATCATCCAGTGCCAATCTTAAATATGACTAGTTAAAATTCCATAGAGTTGAGTACAAAGAGCTACAAAAGGCAAATGTAGCATGACAATAAAAATGCAGCTGCGGCATCTCTTTGTTGTTTATTTGTTCTTCTTACTAATGCAGACACAAAAATGCCAGCTATCACTCTGTTGTTTAGTATTCAGGCAATATCAAGAGAGTGAGGGCAATGAAATGTATTCTGTAATGATGTGCAGTGTGTTACATTATGTTGTACATCAGCTTTTATCAGCCTGGTGATTGTGTGTGTGGCACATTAGCCATACTGGGTGGGAATTCTGAGTGGTGAACTTCAGAACAGTGAAAGAGCAAAGTTGCTGGAAAAACAGCTTTGCAGTAATTACAAATTCACATCTACTTCCATCCAACAATAGTGAGAAAAGGGAGAGCCACAGTTCCCATAAGCCCGTCCTACTCCATGACAACCTATTGTGAATTAAGGAAATCAAATAATTAATAGTCTTATCTGCTCTATCTCTGAGTTTAGCCATTACAGATTTGTTATCAGTGCTGCACAAATATATCTGAGTTAGGTACAGGTAGTCCTCAACTTACAACTGTTCATTTAATGACCATTCAAAGTTACAACAGCACTAAAAATGTTGTGGCATCCCATGATCAAAATTTGGACACTTGGCAACTGTCTCATATTTATGATGGTTGCAGTGTCCTGGGGTCATGTGATCACCTGTTGAGACCTTTTGACAAGCAAAGTCAATGGACAAGCCAGGTTCACTTAACAACCATGTTATTAACTTATCAACTGCAGTGATTCACTTAACTGTAGCAAGAAAGGTTGTAAGATGGGACAAAGCTCACTTAACAAATGTCTCACTTAGCAACAGAAATTTTGGGTTCAATTGCAGTCATAAATCAAAGATTATCGGTGTCCTGCAGATAAACATAGAATTTTTTCTGTCAAAGAGTATACTAAAAAATCTGAATTTTGTCTAGGTGTTGTTGAAATATGGCATCAAATTATCAACTCTGTGATGCTCTCTGGATTCTTCTTATCAAAATGAACTGAAGGGGCCCTAAATGAAGTAAGACTCATTTATCACATTTTGAAAAAAAGTGAAATAATGTGCACTGCCACCTAAAATGTGACACTCTAGTACAGCTCATTAAATCAAGAGCTTAAAATTAACTCACTGCAGTACTGACCATTACGCACAGCTGATAACGAAGAGTATTGGAAGTGCAGTTGTAATTTTGTAGTATCTGGTAGTCTACAAGTTCTCCAGCCCTGATTTAAAAGTCATTTGCCAAATTTGTTACATCATTTGTGTCATGGCTTGCTGTAAATTTGATACACGATGCTAGTCATCCTATGAGGCCATTGTAAAAAAAATAGGATGTAACTGAAAAACCAGAGCTCAGTGTTTAAGTACTACCGGTACATTTAGGGACCTAATTTGGTAAACATAATAATTGTCCTTTACTATAAAGTTGCTCACAAATTGTTCACTTATCAATTATGTAGGGTTAACTGATGTTAGATATTCAATTTGGAAAATATCAGCTTAAAAAAAATAAGATCAATAGCCTACATATATAGCTGGAAAAAGAGCTGACAGAATGAATCTCTATCCTTTTTATACCTCTCCATGGCTCTTTCTTACGTATCTTCCATGGTTGTGTCTAAACATGTTGTCTTTCCCTAAAATATTACCAATTTCTTGTTTGAACCTAACCTTCCCCATGTATAGGCACAATGAGAGCAAGTGTAGATTTTAAAAAGGAATATTTCACTGCTGAGATATAGATGGGTTGATTCTAATGAATCAATATAAGGATAACTCTGAATGCAGATATTACATAAAGAAGCATCATTTTTTTCAAGTGTGACTCATTAATAGTTTTTTAAAAGCATGGCAAGTTCAGAATTTCTGCTACAATTTCAAGAGCAGAAGGGACAGCATTACACCTCCCAAACCAAATATTAATTTCACTGTTGATAGCAAGTCAATGCTTTAGTAGTCACTCCGTTACACCCAAAAGCAAGTGATTAGATACCATTATCTATTACTAGTACTTATATACTACTATATCATATCCTCTGGTGTAATTATACACTATAACAACCATCAAAATTGTGAATGTCAAATTATGAAACAGCCATAAAATGCAGCTTAGTTCTAATATTGTTAGACAACATTTTGGTATTTTTATGAAACTACCAAGTTGGCAACATCTTGCAAAAACTACCCTTTGGTTTGCCAAGGCACAGCTAGCCCTATACTTGATGGTGAACAGGATGGCTTTCTGAAGGCTAACTGGAAACTTTCAAAATAGACAATAACATCTAGAAGTGCAATATTGGCTTATTCTGGTCCATAGAGGGTAGTTGTCTACTCTCAGAAATTGAAGAAAAATTGCTAGGAAACAAGTCTATCCGAACTAGAATTAAGTTCTAAAGATTTTCTCCTCTGGAGAGGTTGAATAAGAAGCTAGTATGACATATTCTAAGAAGCTTTCCACACTTAGGATGTTGAAGAAGCTAAACTTATCATAAGTAATTTATTCTGTCATAGTCTTATCATAATCGATTTGTTCCAAGTTATCCAAGTGACCAGTTGACAATGAAGAAACATGGAATAAGACCTGTTTAAACTGGCAACCAAGCCAGCAGATTTCAGGGAAGGTTTGCTTGCTATAACCTGGAAGTATGGTGATACTTTGCAAGAAAACAAAAGCCTGCAGACAATATCTGATTATCTGATGAAATTATGACAGTAGATGGGAAAGAGCTTTTTAAAATATTCCTCCATGAATATTGGTGATGCAAGATTAATGTTCATTTGTCTGTTTCTTTGGGACTCTTAATAAAGTATTCATTATCCTATATCTTTACATATTCCAGAAATGTTGCACCCAATGATATGCATGATATATCTGTAATTTCTGGTACTTTTTAGAGGTATCATTACACTGGCATTTTTTCCTAAATGCAATTGTTGCCAGCTGAGCACCTCTTAATTAATGAGTATAGTATCTTCTGTGTTTATAACACAATCAAGTGCCATATGCTAATACATAGGGTTGCAACAGCAGGAAAACTAGGCTGACTTTAATCACATGTGCTTTATCATTCAGGCTGACATTCCAGGCTGTTGCCTTTTAAAAAGTCTATGCTATGAAGATGCACAGAAGTGCAGTTTTAAAATAAAGATGTATAACCTGATTGCTATATAACTACAAAATGGAGTTCTCTTTCTACCTGTCTAAGGTCAAAGGAAATGATGTTGCAATACTGACTGTATAGTTTTGAAACTAGTATCATTAATAAAAGTTTTAAGGTCATTAGATGTAACAAGTTTGGTGCACCCAAAATTGTTTTTGCAATTATTATTGCCATTGTAAGAAATGGTATTAATATAAAAAGTCAAAATGACATAATGACTTGGTAGGCATTGTTTTAATGAAATAAAAGCACCTTTAGTGTTCTTTTTCATTTCTAAGAGGCTAGACTCCAGCAAGAATTTGCTGCTTATGCCTGATATGTGTTTTTCTCCAAATTCATTGTGCAGATTGACACTGGGGGAAAAAACACTACATCAGGTTGTTAAACATTTTTTCTTAAATAAGCATGGGTTCAAAACTATGCCTTTTATTTTAAATGTAAGATTTCTACTAACATAAAAGGCTGTGGAAAAGCAGCAGAGTTTAGGCAGGGAAAATAACTAAAACATCAGAGAGAGTTTTTGAAGTACTAATTATAGCTCCAGAACCAGCTAAGAAACATGACTACACCAAATGCAATATAAGTAAATATTATGGTCATAGCTGACCTTTATCATCAAGCCTATCTAGATAAATAGTGACTAGAAGGACTGAATATGTCAATTTAGACCAGTGTTTCTCAACCTTGGCCGCTGGAAGATGTGTGGACTTCAACTCCCAGAATTCCCCAGCCAGCTCTGCTGGGGAAGTCCAGCGGCCAAGGTTGAGAAACACTATGCTACAGAGACAGACATGACTGCAATCTTACATTATGCAAATCTAAGTGACAGTTGCTAGGTGAAACTTTCAAAGTATCCTTTATGCGAGTTCAATTTCTCATTCCACCTCTGACATACAATGTGTTGCAAAGACCATTCCAGAAACCTCACCTGCTCGTACTCCTCGATATTCAGGGGTTGCAAACATATCCCACTGTGAAACTATGATCGCTGCAATGCCCAGGACACAGATCACAATCAGATAGATGAAACAGGGCTGAGGGTTGCAGTAAAAAGAATAGTAAAGCCATGGGACGAAACTGCCCATAATGAGAAGAGCAATCCCAGAATAGTCCAGCCTAAAACAAAGGAGGGGGAAAAAATGTTATTTGTAGAGACCGTCACATGCTCCAGCATCCTTGTCTGCTCCTTGATCACATACCTTTCATGGCGCTGAGGCACCTAACTTTATAAGCAATAAGAACCATGCCTGATCCATCTGTAATACAATTACATTCTGAAAAATAAATTCTGGGTACTAGTAAAAGTATAGGGAAGAACCATTCTGGAGATCTGTATTCACCTGGCTTGTAAACTTTAAATGTAAAACATATATAGTCCATTGATTCCTGAAAACAAAACTTTTGCAAACCTTCCCAAAACAGGGAAACTGTCTCAGCTTCTAAAGGCTTCCTTATTTCTTATCTAAGTAATTCAGTACAGGTAGTCTTTGAGATATGATCGTAATGGCACTTGCCCATTACAGCCGCATGTCACAACAGTCGTTAAGCAAAATGGCCTCACTTAATGACCTCACTATTTGCTCTCCCTGTTGCAAAGGTTAATAGCAATAGCACTTACACTTATATACCACTTCATAGTGCTTTATAGCTCTCTCCAAGTGGTTTACAGAGTCAGCATATTGTCCCCAACAATCTGGGTCCTTATTTTACCAACGTTGGAAGGATGGAAGGCTGAGTCAACCTTGAACCATTGGGGAGTACTACACGAGCCCAGGGTTGCCTACCCCAGGCCTACCCCAGGCCTCCCTTGCCAGGGTCTCAGCGGTCCTTCAGCTTTTTTTCCAATTCGGCAAGCAAGGGGAGGTCAGACCAGCAGGAGTTTGAAAACTCTACCAAGCTAGGGGAGGTCAGACCAGTCAGAATTTTAGGTTTACTCATCCTTTCATCCTTTCGGGGTAGATAAACTGAGGACCCAGATTGTTGGGGGCAATGAACTGACTTTG
>JANHFM010004444.1:90022-102675 GCA_032468115.1 Grayia smithii
CTTCACTCCCAGAATTCCTCAGCCAGCAAAGCCAGCAAATTCTGGAAGTTGAAGTCCACAAGTCTTAAAGTTGCCAAGTTTGGAGACCCCTGATCTAATACAATAGATAACAACAGCCCAAGAATTGCTCTTACCTGGTGGAAGATGCAGGTTCTGTTGTTTGTCTCTGCATTCGTGTGCGTCGCATGAGATGATCTTTCATGGACATTTGAACTTCTGCTGGGATATCTGGTGAAGTGTGGCTGATTTTTACTGCTGCTTCCAAGAATCCAAGAGTCCCAGTATCTTTTAGCTTGTCAGCCATATTGTCTTTGTCGTGCTCTGCCAAATTCTGAGTGGTGGGGGTGTTAGCTGAAATAGATTTGTTCCTCCAAGGAACCCAACACAGCTTCCAAAAAAGGAATAGAAAAACTGCCACTAGAGCCAGTCCGCATATAATTACTATCACTGCAAGAAGACTGATGGAGAGTTCTGAAGGACAAGAAATGGGGGGTGGGGGGGTAGTGGAGCAATAGGATAGGAGAAAAGGGGGGAAAGTGAAAAATAGTAGGAAAGAGAAAAGAAAAAAAGAATTTGATGAGAAAGATGAAAGAACAAGAACAAATTCCAAAATGGTGTGCCCATTACACCCACACACGCCCTTGCATTTACAAAGGTAATAGATTTCTTTCTTTCCATGTTTCAATGCAACTTTCAAGGATGTTTTGCAAAGGAAAACCACAGTTAAGGCTCTGTGTATTTCCTGCTTTAAATAAGAGAAGCAAATTCTACACCATCCTTTGTCAACTCTTAAATAAAAGGGGTAAATTTTATGCTATCTTTTGCTCTCCAGATGTGTTGGGCTTCAACTCCTATAGCAGATTAAAATTAGTCTGTGATAATTTGTAAAACTAGAATATACACTTTAACACAGCCACTAAACAGTACTTCAGTTATGAGGAGGCTTTCCATCCAGAGATTATTTGTAATCTATTTTCTCCATTAATCCTTTGTAAAATCTGCATCTTTAGATTGTCCCTGTGCTTTTGTGCTTCTTTCTTGAACTGAACTAGCAGTTATCTATATGGAAACAGGCAGTGGTGAAATTCAAATGTTTACTACCGGTTCTGTGGGCGTGGCTTGGTGGTTGTGGCAGCAGAAGGATACTGTTGATGATTTGGATATATACAAGATAACTTTTTAGGGTCCAAATGCCATCTATAAAACATTTTATAAAAATTCTCTCTTAAATTTTGTGCTTGTGTAAATTTTACATTTCTAACCCATATTTTTTCCCACGTTTCCAACATTATTGGAGTTTGAAAATTCTGTGCCCATTTTATCATATAATCCTTAACTAATTCAGTCTCAGAATCAATTTCAATCAATGCATTATATAACCTCCTTATATGTGCTTGACCCTGATCCCTTATTTGCTTTACCAAATTTCCATCAATTTTCAATATACCAATTTTCTGGTTTTCCTTCAATCTACCACGTAATTGCTCATACTGAAACCAAGTCTGTTTTATATTTTCCTCCTTTAATACTGTTATAGCCTTTAACTGTAAGGTACTCCCTTCCAATCTCAAAAGTTCTTTATAAGTAACTTCTTCTTGTTTTTGTTCTACATTTATTTTCTCTATCGCATGTCTAGGAATTAAGAACCTGCTGAATTTCACCCCTGGAAATGGGAACTTTCTAGAATCTTTTATCAACAACTTACATTCATCAGAAAGAAAATCCACTTTTCTTTTATAAGTTCCACCCTAAATGTAAGCAATATTAATTTAAAATTTATCATAAAGGTTGCTATATCATGGTCCTATGTAATTGAAGAATGCTGAGCTGCATCTTAGATATGTCTTTATCAGCTGACTTCCTGACTTTATCAAACACTCCCAGCTTAGGAGTCATAGCCTCACCAATGAGACCTCTTTGGCCTTTACTTTCCACTTTCTCTCCAGTTCACTTCTCCAGTTTTTCATACTCCTTTCTTCCTAATGTTGCTGTCACTTGGCATCATTACATCTATCACTACTGCTGTCTTCTGGTCCTTATCTACTACCACAGTATCTGATTGATTGGCACGTACCTGCCTGCCTGCCTGGATCTAGAAGTCCCATAGGAGCTTAGCTTGCTTATTCTCAATCTTTTGTGGGATGCCCCACTATCTTTATGGAATGCTACAAAAAGGGAGTAACATGGCTAGACTTCTTAATGTGTTTAATAATTTATATTACTAATATAATATATATTTTGTGTGTTTGTGTGTGTGTTTTGGATTGTAAATGAATCCTTCTGATAATTGGGTTGAAGCAGCTAAATTTAAAGAAATTGAGATTGAGAGATTGTGACACAATCCTTTCTTTAGATAATTAATGAGGGGGAAAAAATCTTAATGTTGGATACAAATCATCTTTCAAAATACTCCATCAGATATTAACAGATATTTTTCCAAAGAAATTTCCTAATAATTTCTCAAAAGTATGGCTTCTTTAACAGTGGTAGAATTACTAAGTCCATGGGGAGGAATGGTGTCGTCCCTTGAGATATATTTGAAGTAAGGAAGTTACAGCCAACTGGAAAGATGATTATATAATGAAAGACAGGACATTCATATGGAACCATTGGTCATATCATAACTAAGAGCAAAATACACTATGATGAACCAAGGAGACTTAATTTTGAGTGACCTTGTGGTTGTCTAATGTCTCTTAAAGACTTTCTAAGCATAAAAACTGTCTCTACAAAGAGCACCCAGTTGGTGGAATTCAGGAAGAGATGAAATTAGAGTTTATTTGGCCAATATTTTCTGCAATAAAAAAGATTTTTTGGTTTATGAAACTTCCATAAAAATGCTATAAAATGTCCACAGTATAACTACAAAAAACCTATAAAATAAAACCAACCCATCATAAATTTCACATAAAATAATATGTAACTGACGTCATCGATTCATGAATGAATATGTCTGTTTTTAGTAACTTATGGAAAGCCAATTGGGTAAGAGTCTTGACACGTGAAGAGTCTGTTCTGAAAAGCAGGCCTACTTACAACAGGTCTGAACCTCTACCCCATCACATATGACAGAACTGGGGAACTGCAAACAGGATCTTCTCTGGATACAAGAGAAAGCAGTTCTAAAAGCAGTTCTACAAGCAGTGACAAAGCATGTATGGCTTTAGAGCTGAAAAACAAGATTCTTATTTATGTTTGGAAGCTAGCAAGAAGCCAATGCAGTGTATGAGGAGAAGATTTATTCTACTGATATTTTCAGGTACTTATCAATAACGAGGCCATTGGGTCCTTAGCGAGCTGAAGCTCAGAATGGCCTTCAAAGGCAAGTAGAATTTGTATAGAAGAATTTGTTGGTTATAGTGGTGATGAGTGGACAAGATAGAGTTATCATGCTCAAGGTAGGACTGGAAGCTGGACACCAGTTGAATCCAGATAAAGTATCCCTGGTCATTGGCTCCACTTGTTCAGCAGTAGCTGCCACAAGTCCAGATATATACCACAAGTCACAAACCTGCTCTTTCTACCTGTCAAAGTGACACCAGAAATATTAAGGTACTTAAACAGATTCCCTGGTGGTTTCATGTAAAAAGGCAGTGAAGAAAGGAGAAAAAGGGCCAATAAGGAAGCAGCCACTTGAACAGTCTATGCCTCCACCACCCAAAATGTCAGAAATAGTGGAATCATTTCAAAACAATGCCCCCAAATCTTAAATCATGTGAGGGTCCAAGACACCATGAGAAATACAGTAAGGATGTAGATCTCTGTCCATCTAGATTTCCATCTAGATCTCTGGAAAGCTCATCAAGAAGCATGACCATTGCCTAGATCTGAATCCTGACTGAAATGGTTGAGATAATCTGCTTCCTCTAAGGTACTCCAGGACTGATACACCAATTAACAGTTTCAAAACTTTCTTCCAAAAAGAGAGATTAGAAATGTGGCAATAGTTGTCAGATACAGAAAGTTCCAAGAAAGACTTCTTAGGAGGAATATATTACAATCTCTATCAAGGTTGCCAGCTTTAGTCCTTTCAAACAGCTTACCTCACAGATCCAATCTACCCTACTTTCTCCAAACTACTTAAGGACCAAGAGGGGAAAAGATGAAACCCACAAATGGCCAGGGACAGCTGAGAGTGAGCATTCTATTTACTTTATCAGAGTCCCAAATGTGGCCAGATATTGCCCCAGTTCAGTTGTTGAATTCAACTTTTTTTACTAACGGTTCTGTGGGCATGACCTGGTGGGCATGGTGTGGCTTGGTGGGCGTGGCTTGGTGGATGTAGCAGGGGAAGGATACTGCAAAATCTCCATTCCCACCCCACTCCAGGGGAAGGATACTGCAAAATCCCCATTTCCACCCCACTGAGGCCAGCCAGAGATGGTAATTGCCAGTTCTCTGAACTATTCAAAATTTCTGCTACCAATTGTCTAGAACCTGTCAGAATCTGCTGAATAGCAGCCCTGCCCAGTTACCATGGCTGACTTCACCCCATTAAGAGTCAAGACTGGAAAATGTGAGCAATTTATTGGCAAAATGCTGTGCTAACTGGACACAACAATCAGGTAGGAGATTTACTTCTTGCCCTTTCATTAATATAAAATTGGCCACCTTAAATCAAGGTCATTGAATGAAAAACTACCAATGCTTTAGCTCTCTTACTGCCACAGTATAGGCTCAGACTTGATTTAATACCTGTGCCCAGTAAGATTCACTTTTCATCTTTTTCCACTGACTCTCTAGGCATCTTTTCTACTGTTTCATCTCCTAGAGGATCTAAGCAAACCAATTAACAAGCCAGGATCAGTCAACAAAGAGAAACTGCTCAGGGGTAGTGAAATAATCCTTCTCCATTCTGAGGTTCTTAAGATGTACTGTATTTGATAGTTTCTATGAAGTCTGGTCAATATGGCTGTCCAATTCAATGCATCTGGAAGACACCCAAACGGAAAAGAACAAACAGCATGCCTTCTATCTTACTGTGTACAAATCTCAGCCATATTTTCCGTACAGGTTTCTCCATTACACTTTAGGACAAGAAACTGCTTTAGAGAGCATAGGGTAGGCATAACCAGTTTTAGCAATTTCTTATTTCTCAGACTTACCCTATCTGGTGATACAGTCATCCTGAGCAGTGTTAATCATAATCCACTAGCAATAAGACATTTGATTTCTCAACTCTCTCTTTCTAGCAAATCACAATCTTCATTATAATAATAGAAATTATGATTTGTTTGGCCAACAGACAAAAACACACAATTGTTGCCTGACTTATGCATCTGGTGATAATGTACTTAAATTAATTAGCAGCTTTGTTTGTGTAGAAATATAGTCAAGTAGAATAAATCCTATCCACACTTTTTATGAAACATATGCTTTGGCATAGTAATGAATGTTACTTGTTCTGTACTGTTCATATTTCCTACTCTTTTATAAGCCATGTGGGACTGCTGATAAAGTATTGAAGGCTGGATATTTAGAATGCAATTAATCTAAAGGTAATGACTAGTGAGTGTAACTATACATCCTCTTCAAGCATAGTTGATCAAATTATGATACTCGGAGGATTCACTTGGAGGACCCTGTGCTCTCTGTTCACAGATACCCATCTGGAAATGGTAATTAAGAAGCACTTTTAGGATTGTAATGTTATATGAAGAGGATATTTTTCTTAATGTATTTATTCTCAAACTATTAATACAATTTTACAACATCTGTTAGCAACATGTATGGATTTTAGTCAATCAAAAAAGCTTCCCTGAGCCCTGATATAATTCTTAGAACAAATTTAAAGAATCCTTATTAGATAGCTAAGCTTGATCAGTTATCTAGACAACTCACATCAGTTCTTTATTAGAGTTGCATTGAAAATATTCCATAAAATACAACTCCCCTTTAAAAGGAAGTCCCCTCTATTGGGCTTCAAAGCCCTCTCAGGATTTGAACTTAGATTTCACTTCAGGCCTAGACATCATTAGGAAGAAAAAGAGAAAGAAGACATGGTGTAAACTTAAGACATGGCATTCAAACAGCTGCTGAGAAAAGTGGCAGAGAACTTGCTTTGATTGCTTGAGTTTCAACTAGTGGAATTAACCAACACAAATAATGCATACATGGAGAGGCAACTTAAAGCCACCTGGTTCAGAATGTGGCCCTGGCATAAATCAGTCTGGGGAAGGAAGGAAGGAAGGAAGGAAGGAAGGAAGGAAGGAAGGAAGGAAGGAAGGAAGGAAGGAAGGAAGGAAGGAATTAATTCCACCCAATTCATCTATGGTCTGTTAAATGCCCTGTAGTAAATGCAAGTGGTATGTTAATTGCTTTTGTCAAGGAGTGCTTGGGTCCCTGCAAATGTTCATCTCTCACTCCTAGCAACTAAAGCCAGCATATCCAATGGCAAAGAAGGTTACTTTAACGCAGCATCTGCTGGAGGCATACAAGATCTCTGCTAGCAATGAGAAGACTGAATTTGATCAGCCTTTTTGTAGCTGAACAGTTATATTTTGCCTACAGAAATGCTTTAGTACTAAACCACCCATGTATCATGAGTCAATGGGGAAAAGGGGTTTTGTTGTCTTATTTAATAATGAATTAGGCTGCACAAGATAAACAATGAAAGTCTTGAGAGACTTGACTAATTGCATTCTCAATGTAGCAGAGGAATGACTTTGTAGTATAGAAAGCTAGCTCTGGAAAGTTTCCCAGTATTCTTTGCATCAAATAAAGCTTCACAAAATCCTGGCAGAGCAGCTTGTTCGCCTTATTTTCCCCTGCAAAAAAATTATTTGCAATGGGGAAATGTTTCTCTTTGTCAAAATTATATGCTTCTAATACCACAGGACGAGGCGTATTCATATTAAATGGCTCTGAAGGAGGTTCCTTCTGCTCAGTGCCCCTCCCAGAAAGCATATTTATTCTCTTGCAATTAGCCATGTGAATTGTGAATGAGAAACAAATACATAAAAAGAAAAGAAAAGCCTGAAGGGGTAAACATTAGATATTTAGCCACTGATGCAAACATCAGCACTGAGGCTAAGCAACTCTGTCAGCCTAGAAACATAAGAAGGAGTGACTGATTTTGTCCTCTTAAATATCATCCTCCTGGGCTAGATTCCCAATAGGAAGTCAGTTTTAGTCACTTGCATAAGACTTAATTGGCCAACAACATTGCCTTATCGACTTAACTAAAAGCAAACTCTCCTCCCCATGGCATTTGTCTATGAAAACTTACTACCCAGATCAATGTTGAAGAATGTATAGTAATGCATAGTAGACTTACATTTACACTTCAGGTGTTTGTTTGAACATGAGAAGGATTGAACAGAAACAGGGAGAAAACATGGGCTTTCATGCATCCTACCCAACTGTCCTCAATCTCCATATATTTAGTCAGGACATACGAAGGGAGTTTCACTTGTATTGGCTTGAATGTGAAGACAACTCTAAGTATTTCTAATGCATATTCAAGAGAGACAATGAATATTGACATGTATCTCCAAGAAATGGCTAAGAAACACATTAATTCCTTAACCAGTGACTCACATATTCCTAGTGCTACTGTTCCCTATCCATGGAGAATATAGATATAGTCAATTTTGTTATACTGCTGGACTACTCATGAAAGTAGAAAATGTTCCTGCACAGTGGTGGAATTCAAATTATTCCACCACCGGTTTGCCGAAAACATGTGCACATGCATGTGTGCTTACATGGCTCATGTGCATACGCACAACTTCTTCACATGGCTTCCGCACATGCATGGCTTCCGCCACACAGCGAGGCTTAACTGAGCAGCGAGGCTCGACCAAGCAGCCTTTTAGGGCCTGCTCCCCTCCATCGCTGGTCTCCGGCTGCTTCTCTCTGTACTTCTGGGAGAGTGTCTTCTGCAATTTAGCAGCTGTGAGCCTCCACTTTCTTCTAAGTCCCATCTGGAAAGCGCTGCGGCTGAGAGATATAGCATTCAACATGGCTGCTGTTTCTCTCAGAAGCAGCACTTTCCAGATGGGACTTAGAGGAAAGCAATGACTCACAGGTGCTAAATTGTACAAGACGCTCTCCCAGCAAGAGCAGCAGCAGAGAGAAGCAGCCGCTGACCCAGAGAGCACATGGAGCATCTCTGTGAGCAACTGAGGCTCAGCAAGGGATGGAAGAAGTGGCTGAAAGATTTTCACTGCAGCACTTTCCAGATGCAACTTCTTACAGGTAAGAAGAACCATCTGGATTCTGGTCCATTGTCAAACAGCTTTGACCCTCCTGCACCCATGCTGCTGCCCCTTGTGGCCCTTCAGCCTGGAGCAGCAGGCCCAAGGCCAAATAAATTCCTTCGGCCTGGGGGACCATAGTTTGAGGCCTGAGGGGGGCAGTAGTATGCGGGTGGAGGCCCAGGGCAAGGGGAAGGGCACGGGAGTGGTGCGCTCCCCGACCCAGGCAAGGCCAATGGTGACTGGGTGGAGTCTCTGTGGCAAAGCAAAAGCTGGGGAATGGCGCATTCCCCGACTTGGCCAAGGCAACCAGCAAGTGGGCAGAGGCTCTGGGGCAAGGCCAGAGCCAGGGAATGGCATGTCCCTGGGCCCCAACCCAAGGTGGAGGGTGAGCGGGCACCATGCTTATCTTTGGTGAGCAGAGTGGGTGAGGCACGTAGGTGAGATGCGGAGATTAGCTGGGTCGCATGGCAAAGGCAAGTTATATAGGGTGGGATGGAATGGGATGGGGTGGGGAAGGGATAGCGTCCGGGTGGGGCAAGTGGTGACCGAACAGGTGGGGCGAGCAATTAGCCGGCGAGTGGTCCAAACTGGCTGAATACCATCTCTATCCCTGCATTTGGAATATAGTTAAGTCTCTGAGAAAGTATGGTAGACTATGACCATCCCTTTTCTTTTAGCTACAATAGTTTCCCCAGCATGGTGTCTTCCAGGAATGCTAGATGATGGAGAAAAACTGATTAAGGATACTGTGGATTTAGTTCAATTTATCTACAGTATCAACAGCTAAACTGGGAAAACATTTGAATGTTTATGTAACTGTCAAGAATTCTTTTTAAAACCATTGATCCAGACTTAGAAAAGATACAAAAGCACGGGAAGCTGGATCATGTGGTTTCTTGAAATCTCTCTAAAAATGTAAAAGTGATATTTGAAACTTACAAATTCACATCTAAGTGCTTTATATTGCCTCTATCCTATATTTTGTTCTATCATTATTTCTATTCTACTATAACTGTTACTATAACAATGAGTATACTATCAACTATTATTATTACAATATATTCTCTATACTGTACTTTATAATGTTACTATTACAATTACAACTGCTGGATTACCTGGGCTGATCACCACTTTTGGGGATGCTTTGGGTGGGTTGACTTGAGAAATAGGGGGATGAGATGATAGAGAAGACTTATTGTGTTGTGTTAAATGGGAAATGTACTTCTACACATTGTCTAATAGCACAAATTGGTCTCTTTGTCCCAGTCTTGCCATGTTTGCCAGTTGGTGGCTTACCAGGTACGATTGTTCAAAATTTAAAATTAATAGAGATAAAATCATTGGTTTCCATCATCAGGTTGACCCTTAGGTTCCCAATTTCATTCAAGATTACACTTTGTTAAAATGGTTATCTTTATCCAGAATCTGATATGTTTTTTGTACTATTGAGTAAGCAGATGAACTGGTTCTTTTAGTTCCATTGTAAAAATTCATCTTGGTTGACTACACAGTTTGGTTTGTAAATATTTAGTACTTAACACTTAGCACTTAGACTTATATAGTGCTTCATAGTGCTTTTACAGCCCTCTCTAAGCAGTTTAGAGAGTTAGCATATTGCCCCCAACAATCTGGATCCTCATTTTACCCACCTCGGAAGGATGGAAGACTGAGTCAACCTTGAGTGACTCAGTGAGATTTGATCTGCTGAACTGCAGCTAGCAGTCAGCTGAAGTAGCCTGCAGTACTGCACTCTAACCACTGTGCCACCAGAAAATTACTGTTTCTGAGTGAGGAATACCTACATATCCTTCTCCAAAGCCAGCTGCTGTTCAGGAAAAATTAAAATTAAAGTCTGCAGGTCATTACTCTCTCCCTATTTAAACTTATGGGGAGGAGAACTTTTCTTGTTAAGCCCTTTAGTAGATGTAGGAGGGATTAGTCCGTGGAGGTTTCCTGACACTGAGGGAATCCCAACAAACTTGGAGCCAGTGGTGGTAATCTGCTGGTTCTAACTGGTTCGGGTGAACCGAGTGGTGAGCACGCTCACATTTGCGAACCAGTACTTAAGGTAAGTGAATACCACAACTGCTTGGAGCTTCTTGGTTCTCTCTGAATTTGGTTGTCTTCCTGTGGACATTTCATTAGCTTCAATGAACTCAGAGAACCCAGAAACCCAACACTTTAGCTTTGTGATAGTCACAGATAAACCTACAACAAAACAATTACTTAGATCATACCAACCAATATAGTTGGTTATGGAGATACAAAGGAGGACGTTTGTGTTATCATCACTCTCAAAGATACATCAACATAGTATCATCATGTCTTGTATATATTGCCTAATCAACCAGTTAGGTTAACTCTCATTCCTAACAAGGACAACAATTTAAAAGGACACCTTTTAAAGACAAAGTTTACTTAAAGCATAGAATTCGAGAAGCACAGTAACTTTACCTCCAACTTCTCCCTCGAATTATTTTGATGCTGGGGACAATTACAGCAACAAAAATGTAATTACATATGCAAATAAGGTTCACTGACTCTATGAATAGATTTAAAGAATAACTCAAACTACTTAGTGAAGGCTAGAAGGTGCAGTGGTTGATGTATTTATAAATTGTCAGAAGAATTAAGTCAAATCAAATGAAAGAAAGAAAGAAAGAAAGAGAAAGAAGGAAGGAAGGAAGGAAGGAAAGAAAGAAAGAAAGAAAGAAAGAAAGAAAGAAAGAAAGAAAGAAAGAACCAAAGAAGTTTCTTAAGTGATCCCAAAGACGACTCAAATTATTCTGCCATTTGCCTTTTCTGCGTCATGAGGTTGTCCAGCCTCAGTTTTCTGACTTTCAGAGAGACGCCTGTTTTTACTTTTTAAAAATGTATTTATTGGAAGCTTCCGTCTATAATCCAAAACAGACCAACGATCTGTCTTTGGGACTTACTCCCTTGGTAACTTTAGCGTGTTTGGAACCCTGAGATAGATTTTCAGTAACAGAGTTGGAAGGGACCTTGGAGATCCTCTAGCCCAACCCCCTGCTCACTCAGGAGACCTCTACTAGGGATTCGAACCGACAACCTTTCTGATCGACAAACTCAGTGTGTTAGCCACTGAGCCACCTAGTCAGGTTTATAGTAGATTAGATTATTATAGTAGTAGATTATAAAATGAAACACTCAGTTTTGTCCTTTTAACAGATCGGTGAGATTTGATTCGATCCAATTCACTTAAGTTTCCTTCCCCCACCCCTCACCGGTTCCCCAATCTGGGGAAGAATTAGACAGAAACTTTTCATTCCTCCCACTTCTCCGAGATCTTATCCTACAGATCGGTAGATCGACCTGTTAGCTGGCTCTGAATTCCGAGAGGATTTATTTCCTTCCGGGAATCTAGGCAGCGAATGCTTCACTAATCCGGGCGATCTACTCAACAAGGATTCGTTCGGAGGGGAAAAAAGGCGAATAGGATCGCGCGCAAAGAGGAAGGCGGAGAGGCCCCGAGCGGCAGGGAAAACGCGGAGCTTTGCCCAGTCGCCAGCAAAACAGAAACCGCTTGGCAAAATCAAAAAGGTAAATAAAAAATTAAAACATTAAAATAAAATAAATAGAAATAAATAAAAAATAAATAAGATTCAAATAACTAAAGAATTAAATTTCACAGAATTGGAAAGGGCTCCCCCAAATGTTGAAATAAAATTCGTTGGTCTTGCCACCGAGTTATTTATTATTATTATTATTATTATTATTATTTTGCCGGAGTGGAAATCCGCGACTCTTTCTCTTACGAGATCCACCAAAGAATAACATTTGTTCCCCAAGTTATAAAACGAGAATTGTAATCTGTCTTGCGTTTAAAACGGCTTTCCTGCATAAATGCCGTTTTTTGGGGGGACGGGGCGGCCTCTCCGAGTCGTTCCTTAGAATGAGAAGGCCTTTCTTTTCATTTTGAACGAATTCGGGGTTTTTGGTCGCTTTCCCTGCCCGCTTGGGAAGCTGCTTTGCTAGTTGTTGCTAATCCTAGATAAGATCAAACCGCTGAAATAAACCGCAAGTGTTACTGGCAAAATAATTATAACAACAACAACAATAACAACAATTATAGTAATACTAGTAGTAGTAGTGATGATGATAATAAAGATGATAATAATGATGATGATAATAATAATAATAATAATAATAATAATAATAATAATAATAATATATAATAATGTGATACCCATTGTCATTGGGGCACTTGGTACCATGTCCAAGAATTTGATAAAATACATCAAGAAATTGTAGTATTCCTACAATAACACCAGCGGAACGGCAAAAAACTGCGCTACTCGGAACATAGTACATCTTAAGAAGGTACTTGGCTGATAGGCTGGCAGCCATCCGTATTAACCATTAGCACCAGTCAATGGTATTTGTGATGCATTTTTGAATGTTCAGTTGACTGAGTTTCATGTTTAATGAATA
>JANHFM010004444.1:112798-125716 GCA_032468115.1 Grayia smithii
ACTGAGGACCCAGATTGTTGGGGGCAATAAGCTGACTTTGTAAAAATGCCGCTTGGGGGGGCAAAAGCCCTAATAAGTAGGCCTATAAAAGGAATGAAGGCTATGGCTAAGCACATTGGCTTGTGCTTAATAAATTGTAAGCCGCCCTGAGTCTTCGGAGAAGGGCGGGATATAAATTGGATTTAACAAACATCTAAAGATTACAGGGTTGTATTTTAAACAAAAACAATTAATCAGAACCTCAGATGTATTCTTCAATTTTACTACTGTCAGCTCCACTTTTCTTCTACCTCCACAGTGATGCATGTGTATGTAATTCTGTAAACATGAGACAGTTTGGTCTAGTAATTAAGGCACCAGATTAGAAACTGGGAGATCAATAATTCTAGCTTCACCTTAGGGACAAAGTCAGATGGGTCAGTCCTTAGGCCAGTTCTTCTCTCTCAACACTGGAAAGAAATAATGGCAAACCACTTACAAAAACCTTGCCAAGAAAACCATGGGGACTAGTCAAGGAAGTTGCCAGTTGTCCGTACTGACTCAAAAGAACAAAGTAAGAACACGTATGCAATACATTAATATTATTCATTCACCTACTGTCTTGAGTTATATGCACTCCACCAGTAATGACTGACTCTAAGTGACTTGCAGAGAAGGGGAAGATAATGGCAGCATAAAATAAGTGTTTCAGTAATAGGAATAATAAATTACTGCATAGTTATGGACAATTGGACATATAATATGTAATCTACTCAAGTCAAAATCAAGCTGGTAAATAAAGACTATAATTCCACCAACATTTGTATGAGATGTGGGTGAGTGAACTGAGGGAGAATTTTTCTTATTTCTAATGGGCTCCCACTATTACCATCATTGTAAAATGTTGAACTCCAAATTGCTAGGCAAAGGCTTAAGTAAATAGCCACCTTTTAAGAATATAATTTGCCACTAAACCAAGGCTCCATCAAGGGCAGTGTTTCCTAGAATACAAAGGTTCCACTTCAAAAGCTTCCACTTCAAAAGGGATGAGTTAGAATATTTTGAGATTTACAATAGACAACTCAACCAGGAAAGCTGCTGTCTGTTCACAACAGAGAGCTCAGTGGGAGCAACAGCATGATCCTTCCACCATATGCCCCAGTGTTGTCCAAAGAAGGGAAAACAGTGCTTGTAAATGGAAATTATCCTTCGGCTCAGAGGAAGAGACAGATTCTTAACTTCTGGGATGATCAGAAGTATTTTCACATTCATGATTCATGAAACCCTTCCTGATCTTCTACATACCAAACTATTAAAAGGAAATTGGGGGGAAAAAACTTCACATAAACTCTCAGAAGAACTTCATCAGTTTACAAAAGTGGATTCATTATTCATGGCTCATGGCTAGGTCTGAATGTTAATTGATTCATTCTCCTGGCTATTTGTCCAGCTGCACAATATCTTGTTGGCTATTATTCTACTAAATTAAGCCTATTCTTCCAATAGGAGACACATTGCCTGTTACCTAATTTAGCCAGCATGTTGCAAAAGTACTGCACAAAGACATAAATGCCAGCCATTAAAATCTGGAGGTTCTTTTAAAGACCACTATAATTAGAATCTATATTCCTACCACATTAACATCAGTAAAATATGTATACTCATCTTCTTGGGACAAATACATAAAGGAACATGGGGCATTCTATTTATTTACTTATATAAATATGATAAAATCAAGCTCAAGGCAGCTTATAAGAATCAAATGGAAAAGAATATGATTTCATACATTTAAATATTATGTAAGTAAAGTTTAAAATGATTCTAATACAAATACTGAGAATACTTTCATAGAAATAACAAGAGCAACTAACTGCCCATTTTATTTGGAAATAATTCAGATTATATCCATTGATTATTTGCAGATAATAGAATAGGAGTGCAAATATCTGCAGAAAATGGATTTGCCATAGGGGAGGAATAACTTGACTGCTGAAAAATTAACCTGTGCTTGTTCCTTCCCAGTTCTACTTCATCTTAATCAGTTATTTTTTATTTTACTTTTGACATTTCTTCCAAGAAAAGGAATTGGAGAAATTCACTGGACAGTCTTTTTAGCAGACTGAAGGCCTCCTGACTTCCCATATTTCAATGAATGAGGCCAGGAGTGAAATTCTTCCCATGGAGCTTTCACAGAGAAGGAAGCCTGGGCAAGTCAGAGACCCTGCAGAGTTATGAAAAGTCACAGAACTGAAAACAACAACACCAGCAACAATGTAAGCTCAAAAAATGCCAAGAGAAATTATTTAAACCATTCTAAAACACCCTGAGAATAAAGTAGAAAAATAGAAACCTCCTTCATCAAAAGGAAGAAAAGGTTTGAAAAGTTGATAGAATCTGGCATAGCATTATTTACATTAAGCTTTCTTAAGATCATCATTCCCAAATGATGCTGTATACATGCTTTTTAAAACCTGCATGTTCAGTGCAGTCAGGCATTAATAATGCATACAGACCTCATTCAGATGAGGAGCACTAGCAAAAAGCAAAGAATTGTTGGTTTCTTGTGTTGATTAATACACATGATACTTCATTGTTTAATATCTAAGATTTGTCTCATTCTTTCTATTAAAGGCACAAATCCAAAGCACAAAACTTTGGCAGTGTGCTAGCTATGAAAAACATATATTTAAAAATGCCTCAGAAACCTCATATTATCTGAAGGAAACTGTAAGTATTTTGCCATACTGTTTCCATAGATGATTGTATTAGGAAAGGTTAATGAAGCTTTCCAAACAGAGCATTACTAATAGAATGAATTAAAAAGCAATAAACAGGGCTGTTCTTCAGAACCTCGTTGCAGCCCAGATATGACAGGAGTTCTGTCTCTAAGAAATAAAGTAAGCCTAAGGACATTGTTTATATAAGGAAGCAACCATGCAACTCTTCAGGGAAAGAAATACCTGACAACTACAACAGGCAGTGGCAAGACTCAAAGGTACCTTAGTAATAGGAACTGGTCAAAAACAACAGTGTCTTTATGGGGAAAGTAGATCACTAAAGTAGCTGATAGAGCCATTCAAATGACAAGCTCAAGGTGAGACCATTTAAGAGTTTGACAAACCTTAATACACTGTGGAACTGCTAAATGGTAAACAAAACAACTATTGTGCTATTCTAAAGGTAGCACTATTTGTAAAGCCGCTCATTAGGTTCATCCAGAATGCTGCTTTGTCCCAACCTCCCACGATATCAACTTTGCTGATAAATAATTAAAGAAACATCTTGCATGCTTATTACCTCAAGACAAAAAGGGCATAGCAATAGCACTTATATACCCCTTCGTAGTTCTTTACAGCACGCTCTAAGCAGTTTACACTGTCAGCATATTGCCCCCAACAATCTGGGTCCTCATTTTACTAACCTCAGCAGGATAGAAGGCTGAGTCAACCTTGAGCAGGTCAGGATCAAACTCTTTGCAGTAGGCAGAGTTAGCCTGCAATACTGCATTCTAACCACTGCACCACCATTTTAATTTTTTTTGAAGCATTACTCTTATCTCATTTCTCAAACATGGTTTGTTCAAGTTGGGGTTCCTGATAAAAATTTCATAGATTTATTAGACTGTACGTTTTTTGTCTCTACATGAATGTGCCAATAGGGGTAGGGGTAAAGTTGAACCAATATCTTCCTGATCCTGATACTTTAATAATATCATCCTGCAAAAAATATAACAACTCAGTGGCCTGTTTTCTGCTCTGCCTTTTTTATAAAAATCTGATCACAGTGTTCAATTTATTAAGGCAAATTTTGGATTATGGAAGCTTTACTGGCAGCACATTTTGTCATAATAAATTATTTTTAGAGATGTCAATATATAAAAAGCCATTATCATGAACTTATCAAAAAATGGAGAGAGATTGGAACTTTCCAATAATCATTGTTTCCTATCTGTCACCGAGAAGCTTTCTGCAAGGGACATGAATCTTAATGTAAATCAGGCTATTTTACTACAAGACTTCAACTCTGGCAGCTTTATGTTTAAAGTTTCAATAAAATATCTCAACATAAATGTAATGGAGAGGAAAGATGTACAGTTAGCACTCAAATCATTAAGAAAAATGAAGATAGGTTTTTTTAAAAAACACAGTCTTAAGATCAAAAACTACTTAGGAGAAAGCTATATCCCTTACTAGCTACAGTATATAAACGGGATAAACTCACTCTCTCCTTCACACTGATGGTATTACTTAGTTGGGTAAAGAAATGTCTACAAGTAAGCAACCAAGCTCAGAGAGCATCAAGGACTCAACCATCATAAGATTTTAAATAATAGTAGATTTCTGAGAAGTAGGTCTATATTACAAATAATAACTCTGGTATACAGTGACATTTAGTATGAAAAAAAGATATTCTTTGGTGAACTTAATTTTGAAGCTTAATTTTTCACCAAGTTTTGAAATTACAATGTGATAATTAAAACTACTGGTATATCTTGAATGGAACAAAGGGGTTATATAGACAGAATTACTTAGTTAAACTAATCATCTCCATATCATACTTAAGTTTTCAAACATGGTGCAATGTTCAATAAACAAAATTGTTTATGTGACTTTCCCACCAGTAAATGCAAGATTAATTGGTATAATTCTGGCACTTTTTCCCAATCATCTAGGTATATGACTACTTTAATAAATCTGATGGAGAATAATGCACATCCAAAGAATCTTGCATTATTTTTATTTTAAAAAATATTTAATCATCTTTACAATTATATCAGTCATGCTTGCTTCTTGCAGTTGAACCTTCAGGGATAAATCAAAAGACTTCCAAAACACAGCAGATATTAAAAATAAAAAAGAGAGAATAGTTGGTAACAGCTGGGACAAGAGAATGAAACATCTGCCTTCTCTTCACTCAACTAACTTTTGGCAAGAAATGGATTTTGAGCAAGATACAAATATTTTGAATTGTTAAAGAACCTAAAGGGCACTAGAAGTATTAGCAAACAGGTGGTACTGGAAGGCATTTATACTTAAACTTATGTAAACTATCATAGGATATTTCATTAGCAATCAATATTATCCAAAGCTCAGTAAAGATCCAGGAGACACTTCCTACATATCTTACATAGCTGTAGCGATAAGGTTAAAAGAAAAGAACACATATTTATTTCTTTGTCCGGAGCTTTTGAAACAGACAAACATTTAAGCATTATTTCTTGATCTGCATCTTCTGGATCTTCTTTCAAAATCAAGAGAATTGCCATAAAATTTTCAAACTTGCAGTGGGGTAAGAGAGAAATAAAATCAGTTGAAACCAAACAGGTAGTATTTTATGCAATGTTTACATAGAAGAGAGCAGCAATTTGAGAGCTGTTATGAAAAAAGCACGTTTTAAAACAGCACTTAAAGGCTCCACCATTGTTATATTCTTACAATCACTAAGAATAAGTCATGTGGTTATCTTGCTCTGAACCTTGCATTAAAGTGAAGTGAAGGGGAGGGAAGACAAGGAAAGATGCCTATGTTGTTCAAGTTACTAGCTGTGAAAAGATGATCTGTTGCAGAAACACCAGGGGAGTATAATTTGCTGGTTTAAAGATTAATCATGTATTAAAGCTAAACTTTTGTGGATCATAGTAAATCCTAAAACAGGACTGAGAAAATTTCTTGTGTCTGGGGCGGGAGGGTGACTATTACATTGTTGCTGCTGCTGCTGCTGTTGTTATCAGAAGTTGTGGATCAGGCAATGAGGTTCTACAAGATTTGTTGTTGTTTTTAATTTGTTCAATTTTCAGAGGTTTGGTGTATTTGCTGTGTTAACCTGAAACTTTTATTTATTATTATTATTATTATTTACTTATTATTAAAGCATATTTTATTTATTTAATTTTCTATAGGAAAAAGACAGGAAGTTGTGTGATTTTTCCAGTTTGCTTCCAGATTTAATATTTTGATGGTATAATTCTGGGCAGCTGTTTGGATGGGTGAAAAAAAGTGAATTAGGGACCATATCTTGTACATGGCCTGCAGTTGCTACTCCTATAATATAGACCATGCATTTAAAGTGATCTGCAATTATACAATTGAATTATACAATTCAACCTATTTATATTTCTATATTTTTCAAAATATGACAGTAAGGTTCCTTATTCTATTAAAATTAATAACTGTTTTATGAAAACATTAAAAACATATGAGTTTGGTACAAAATTAGTTCATATAACAAATGTGACATGAAGGTCACATGATGAAATTATTCTATGAGTGAAATGTATTCTATTTCTCACAGATATTTTTCACAATGCTAAAAAGAGAGACAATAACCCTTTTCAACACCCTTCCCTTACACATTTATATTATCACTTGCTTTTAGTTACAATCCTTTTCACTTGACTTCATGTATTTAAAATAACTGAAGGGGTTTTTTTCTCTTTTAGGTTACTTTAAAAAATGTTGAAAGGAAAATCAGGAGTAGAATTCTATGAAAACTTGTGGGTTTATTTCTGAAATTATGACACATTTCTATTTATGCTCTAAACTGGGAGGTACTGTTTTTAATGCTTAATGTTGCCTTTCAAGCATCTAGTTTGCACTTGGTTAGTGAATTTGATGATGATGATGATGATGATGATGATGATGATGACCCACCAAGTCAATTGCCAATAATTAGCATTTAATAGATTTTCTCCAGGATAATTGGTGCTGAAGTGGTTCTCCAAGTTTTCCAACGGTTCACTCATTGCTGATATAATTGAATTTGTTTTCTTGTTCTTTTTCCTTCTACCTTGTTCCATGTGATAGATTTCTAAAGAGAGCTATCTTCACATTATCTGTCCAAAGTTCAATACGCTTGAGTCCAGTAATTTGTGCCTCAAGTAAAAACTCTAGATTGATTGTTCTGTGATCTTCCTAGTTTGCTTCTTCAAATTTTAATTTTTCTCTCCATAGAATGTCATAGTAGAAACTCTTGCCTGCATGATTCTGACCTTTGTAAACATGGACATGTCACATTATCTTTATCTCAGCAAAAGTGGATGTCATTCTATTGGTAAATTTTTGTTTCCTAGACCATCCTATCCAACCTTGTACTGTATCCATTCCTTCTTAATAGTTCCAACTTTGGCATTCCAGTCTCTAACCATAAGCATCAAATCTTGTTTGCATGTTCTGCCAATTTCAGATTGAACAACCATAAAATTTAAAAGCCACCTCTTCTCTTGCATCAGCAGTTAGAGCATAAACATCACATTACTGTAAACGATGATCAGTGAAGTGTCATATTATCTTCACTAATCCCACTACACTCAAGTATTGTCGTTGCCATATACTGTACTTCCTGACTATGAAAACAATGTTGTTTCTTCTAGTTTTTCATGGCTTAAGTGATAAACAGTGTGGTCTTTTGACTGAAAGTGACCAATTCCAGTTTGTTTCAGTTGCCTAATATGCCAATGTGTAGTTGATTCATTTCATTTTTCCTTCTGCAGAGGTTTCCCATATTCATGTGTTCCATGTTTCCACTATAATTCTGTGTTTGGATTTTCTTTTTCTGCATGACAGCATCAGCAACTAGACATCCTTGAGACTTTAATCTAGACATGTGATAACAGGCAATAAGTATTGGTGCTCCAAAACATCTTCAGCCATTCTCCAATAGCATGTTGATTTCTCTCAGAACTGAAAGGCTCATCTTCTGACACTATATCATCCATCAGCAATATTAACTATCCAGAAATACAGAAGTGTTTACCACTGCCTTCTCCCATGCAATATTAAATGATGCCTTCAGTGTTGTAGCTAAAATGATCATCTGTCTCCAGGACCTTCCTGTACAACACCTGCCTAACATAGGTGCCTATTTGCTTTACATGGGCAGCAGGGATGATCTTGCTAGAATTATGTAGCCTTCACAGCAGTTTTTGCTCATCCCTCCCAGAAACATCCCTCCTACCCCAATAAGGCAACACAGCAGGATTTGAGAGGTGGTTCATCTTACAGTTATAATAAAGAAAAATAGATCTCTCAGGGAAAAAGTCTTCTGATCTTTATATTTTCAGATGAAACAAATTGCTATGTTTAACCCACAATTGAAATAAAAATAGAAATGGTGACTATTCAGGACAATTCTAGTATTAGTTCTTCAAAGCATTTCAAAGGCTACTCACCACGCACAATTATTTCAATCCACACCAGCAATCTTGTAATTTTACTTCACTACTATCACAAGAAGTTGATCTATGAATCATCCCAGTTGCAGAAGTGCATTCAATGGTATATTATAAGAACTCCATTATAATATTATAATATAATGAAGTCTCTAAAAATTTATAAGAGGAAAAAGATGTAGCCAAATATTAGGAGTCTGGTTACATTTTTTTTCAGACCAAAAACTTTTTGTTAACTTTTCACAAAGTAAAGCTCATTTCATTGGGTGTATGAAATGCCACTCTAGATTGGTTAATGAGCCATTGTAAGCTACCGTAATTAATATCTGAAAACTTTTATGAGATTAGTCCTTGATGGCAAGAGATTTTACAGGCTATTTGTGGGAATCATCTTCCGGTATAATGTATTTTCAAATTCAGTTATGCCAGCAAGAATTCACATTCTCAGGCAATGTGACATGGAGCTCAGCATTGGCACATTTATGACTCTTTGTATAGGAATGCGTTTAGTCCCATATTATAATAAGAGTGACTTATTAGACATATTATTTCTTGGAATATGTTCTTCTTATGGAAAATCTAATTTAAAATCCACATGAAATAACTCAGCAAGCTTATCCATCAGGAAGAGACCAAGAATATTCAGTAGATTGATTATACTCAGTTGTACATCTCTATCCTGGGCTGTTCACATGATGGTCAAAGTGCTTCTCCAGTGCCTGGAGGCTGGATGGATCTGGATGAAGAAGAACCAGCATAGGATCAAGCCAGAAAGTGACTTTGAGTTTTATTCTTCTCCCACTATCCATATCTAGTGATATTCCATTGAATGGGATTATATATCCCAGCAGTCTGAGGAACATCCTGGTCTCATGGCTGCTGCTTAAGAAACAGGTGGCAGACATGGCCAGGAAATGTTTTGCACAAATATATATGCATTATGTTCTCCAGTTGTGCCCATTCCTAGGTTGGATGGTACTGTCATGCCCATTCACTTTTAATTACTTCTCAATTGGACAACTGCAATACAGTCTACAAAGGGCTGTTCTTCAGGTGGTCCAGAATGGAGTGGTACATGCAATGTACAATTCAAAGTAGTAGTTATTACTTTTAAGGATCAACTTGACATGGAGCCAGATTGTGTGCAACACTATCTATCCCTGTGGGTCTCCACTTTCCCACCAGATTTGAAACAATGGACATATGCAATAGCTTCCTCCCAGGCAGCCCCAACATTATTGAACTTTTAGAAGGCCATGAATACCTAATTCTTCCAGTCATTAGGGTCAATGTCCCTAGTATTAATTAGTCATGGAGTCTTTTGTATGAAGTTGTTTATATTCTGTTTGATGCTGAGAGTTTCCCTGAATAGATGGCAGTCATATAACCTTGATAGGTAAGCAAACACACAAAACATTCTAGATTATTTAATGAAGTTTCTAAAGGCCCATTGAATTTTGTGTAATTCCACTTCACTTGTGAAGATCAATCCTAAGAATTTTTGCTTCAGAATCATTCCTGTGGCCTTGGATCTACTGGAATTAAAGTTTTTAATGTTTAATCTTAACTAAACAGTTATTTGTCAACTGAAAGAGACAAAAAAGGAAGGGAAAAAGAGAGAGGAAAAATCAAGGCCGTGGTTCTTGTCTCTAGGAGTTGAAAACAATTTGATGGCATACTACAGAGTGAAGGTTTATTTTCAATGGATATTTAATGGTTGCATAGAGCCCGCTTTTAAATGACTAGTCCGCAGACATTTTTAAAATATCTGTGGACTAGTATTTTAATAGCTTTAAAAAAGATAAAAGAAATAAAAAAGAAAAAAGAAAAGTAAAGAATGTTCTAATGCTGGAAAAAGTGAAAGGAAGGAGAAGAAGAGAATGGCAATAAGTGTATCATTGGAAGATGAAAGACCTGGTTAGAAATAGATTGTCTTGGGGAAAAAATCTATGTGGTTGCTAAGAGTTGAACATGACTTGTTGGCATATAATCAATCAACCAGATAGCAGAACTCCTGATAAGTATCCTGGCAGAGGACATGATAGGGAATGTTCTTACGATTGTGTTTTCTGGTAAATGATAAATCACATAATGTTTGTTATTAACCAGGATAACCATATCAGAGTTCCCATCATGTACTTTCAAAATTTGAAGACACTCAAGTGGCCAAAATGGATATGGAAAGAGGCAGAATATCTAACACAAAGCTCCACTGCTCTGTTTTCTGTCAAAGCAAGCACTTCTAGTCATATTATTTGGAATACATAAGAAAATACACAAGCAACTCTATTTTGCATATTTTAGTTATCACAAACCATTTTACAACTATGATGCAAATTTCTTTCTGATATACACATTAAAGTGCTATCCAAGTGTGGCATTTTAAATAATCTTATAAGAGTGGCTATACACAGCTAATATATAAAGTTGTCAAAAAAGAATGAGTAGCTTTTATTAAATACTTCACTGCCCTTAAAATAATAATAAGTTTCAAAATTTATGTTTACAAAATTCCTATTTATGATGCATTCAATTTTCCCTAAATATTTCCAGGCAGCTGATGCTGCTGAAGCGATGTTAGTTTCAGTCCTTTGGTCACAATAAACTATGTTAATCTGCCAAAATATATGATGCATTTTACATACTTGTAAAAAAAAAGAAGTGCATTAGCAGTACCGTGGTGTCACAAGCAAATCAAGAATGAATCATGTTTATCTGTTTTATTCTAACACCACAGCAGATTCTAAAGCCATTGAAAAGCTCAAATTAGTATCCTAGTCCTGTTATGGATCATCATATTTGTAAAAATATCATATTGAAATTCTGACCAAGTACTTATACATGTAATGTTAGAAATATAGTACCCTAGAGTTATTTTGTGCTGTATCCTGCAGTTTCTATCTCTTAATACAATATTAGGCTTTTTTTCCCTTTCTGTTTAATCATGTCTGGTTCTTGGAGCCTGCAGAGACTAAGTCCCTGCAATTTTCTCAGCAAGGTTTTTTTTCAGAAGTGGTTTGACATTGCCTTCTTTCTAGGGCTGAAAGAAAATGACTGGCCCCAAGGTCACTCATCTATATTTAGGGCAAGATTAGAACTCACTCTTAGAACTCCCCGTTTCTAGCCTGATGTCTTAACCAGTACATCAAACTGGTTCCATTATACCAAACTGGTTCAATATTATACTATTTCATGCCAAATGGCCAAACTATAATATTACATTTTGAATGTGAAACTGAACCAAGTACAGTACAAGCATGTTCCATGGCCCTGTGATATCTACAAAAGTATTATAATATACTACAAAAACCTTATGGGACATAATCCATGCAATTGGTAAATGTAAGAAGACTGGCAAAATGCTTGCTTATATCTTTATAATGGGTCTTGTTTTTACTTGGTTTATTCATAGTGAATCCTTCTTGCTATGTTAACTGCCCTTGCTGACATGGCATGAACACGTACAATTCTAGTTCTATTTCTGGCAAAGGAAACACATAAGCAACTCCTTTGCTATTAAGATGTTTCTTATACAGATAGTCCTTGACTTACAACCATTCGTGTAAGTGAACATTTGAAGTTATAGTACTGCTGAAAAAAATAAAATACTGGCTTTGCTGTGGATTAAAATTAAATCAGAAGGTGCCCCAATTACATTGACTCAATTTCACAAAAACAAAAACAAAAAAAACCTAAGGATGTAAGAATCTGGAGCAAACTTTGAAATAACCATGTGAATGTATATTAAACGGGGTTCTATGTGGAACTCACAAGAAATTTGTGAATTAAATAAATTTTGAAGCTTACTTTTGGAAAATCACAACAGTATTTTTGGTTCCTTTGCTGACCTTAGATTTTTGGCTCATGATGTAGAACTGTTGGCAAGCAAAAGTAGACAGATTTTCAGTACCTTTCCCAATGTAAATAATTAGCAAATCCAATTAAATACTTTTTAAATATCTTCTCCATAAGAGTTATTGAAAAATGTAAGAAAACTGCCTTGCCTTGCATGTTGTCCACTTTCTTGTGTCTCTGAGGAAAACATTCAATAGGTATAGGAGATATTTTGCAAGCTTCAATCAATCAACACTCTTCTTCAATATATTACAAAGATAGTGGAAGGTCACCATTTTAACATCTTTAAGGGGGAAAGCTGCTGTTAGATAAGGAAGCTAGAAACAATGGGATACATTTGCAAGCATCTTTATGGGATATATTGACTCAAGGAACTGCATTCAGAATGCGCTTCTACAACTTGCCCAGGGATTAACTCTCTAGAACCCGTCGGAATCTCAAGATTTTTCATCTACAGTATTCTTCCACTCTTCTGGGGATATCTTGTTTAAACACTGCTACAATCCATGATATTCCAGAACAAATCTCTTTCTGAAATGATTTATTTTGTAAAGGTTATATAATGGCCGATCTTCTCTGTTTTTTGTTAATAAGCATGACCTAACAGGGAGAAAGAGTGTGCTACAGAAAATCCTTTCAAAGTGAGTAAGATGATCTAATATAGAAATTCAAGAGTCGGCCTATGTGAAATTTAGAGAATTAATGAGAATTAAAAACAAGAGATAAGAGGAAAACAAAAAGGAATTAATTCAAATAACTTACTCTCAGGCAATTATTTCACAACCAGCAGCAGCCAGAAATACACAAAGATTACACAGGTCTGCAAAAAAAAAATTTTCAAGAGCTGTTTTGGTCATTCCATGTAATCTTTATGTTTTTTGGTGCGCTGAATCTGAAAATGACCTCCATTTTGTCAT
>JANHFM010004445.1:28240-41462 GCA_032468115.1 Grayia smithii
TTTCGTTGTTCAATTATATTTATTTGTTTTCAAACCCTGGCTTGGCTTCGTTTCTGGGGGGAGCACAGATAGAACATGAACGGGTCCTTTTTCATGCAGATGAAGTCATGTTATTGACAACCCAAATGATTTTCCAACAAATGTTAGATGGATTGTAGTGAATGATGTCAAGAAGACTATAGATCTCAAATTAATTACCAAAGACCAAGGTAGTTGTGTTCTTCTTCTTAATCTCCTCTTTTACCACTTCATGTGTTGAAGGAGATACAAAGTTCTGATTCTTGCAATTTCTGGCTGCCTCAACCATTATTATTTGATGCTGTCATAGTGTGCCTTTGATGTTTCTTTCCATCGTCTTCTGCCCTTGTGTTCTTTGGCCTTCTCTTTCTGTATATGTCTTGTAAGGTATAGAATCCCAAGACAACATAAGGTAGTTGTGTTTGACAGATAAAACATAAATACTGCAAACTACACGTACATGAAGAGCTATTAATTCTACTTGATTTGTTTGACCATGTTAAAATGTTTAGATAGGAAATAGATGGCTGTATTTTTAAACATGCAAACGGTGATAGAAGAGCAATGGGTGAGTTGAAAGAATTAATGTTTGTTGAAAGCAGCAAAAATGGCTCCATGTAATGCTTCGGCCTACCTTTTTAAATAGAAGTGAATGTTAGGTATGTCAATGAGAAGTATAAACGATACCAGAACGTGTTATTTAACTATGAATGGTAAAACAAAAACAAGTGGATGCTAAAAGTATTATACTGAATGGTTTGGGTTAAAGTAGATTTTTATGCATTTCTTTTTCTTCTTATCTCCCACCTTAAATTTCTTTTGCTTTTTACTACTCTTTTTCTGAAATTTTCATAGCATAGTTCCATGATAGCGAGCCTATGGCACACGTACCCAAAGTGGCATGTGAAGCCATGTCTCCCAGCACACGCGGTCTTCCTTGTTTGTCTTCCGGGTTTCTGGTGCACATGCTCACATGATGATCAGCTGTCGGCTTTTCAGAAGGTCAGCTTTTCTGGAGCACGATCCCTTCGCGTGCACGGCAGTGCCGAAAACCTGCCTGCTTGTGCACCGGCAAGATGAGCATTGGGCATGTATGCGTGCTAGAAACCGGAAGTTCAGCTTTTCAGGATCGCGACCCTGATGAGTGCGCATGCACATGCAAGTGCCGAAAAGGTTTGCCATCACTGGTGAACTTACTCCAAAAGGCAAGGAAGTGGTGGGTTTGTAGTGTAGGTTGCCAATTAATCAAGTTTAAATTTTCAGTCCATAAAAAGTGTTCAATGAATCGACCAGCAAGCCTTTATAATTTCTTTTACCAAGAAAGTGTAATTGGCATAGTCTCCTTGCCCCAACTTTATAACTGTCTACTTTGTGAAAGATATGTCCTCACCACTGCCATCCTATTGTTAGCCCACTACTGATTCAAGATGCATCTGAATCAGTGGGATCTATCAGAAAAGTGTGATTTAGAAGAAGGGATAGTTTTCCTGAGCTTAAATCAGGTTGATATAAATTTTAAGCTCAGGAAAACTATACTGTGTGGATTGACAACTGTAATGTAAGTGCAGTGTGCAATGGAATATAAAAATTCTAGTAAGTGAACCTCATAATCAAGTTTAAGGGAAAGTCCTCCCACATCTGAGGCAAGTTCAGTTTAATTCCAGTTTCCTCAATGGCAAGCCAGGGAAACCTACAAATAGGGTACTAGTAATCTCTCCACAGTGATGCTCTCCACATATTGTTATTCTGGTGTCCTGTTTTTGAAGGAGTTTCCATCAGTAGACTTGCTTTTATGAATTCATCTCATTCTCATTCTAGAGTTAACATCATAGCCAGCATCAGACTCTGAGGCACAGAATTCTTTAAATTGAAAGATTTTTAAATTGTCTGTATTGGCAATCATGCTCATTGGGGAAATTTGTTCTCTTGGGGGAGAGAATTTTTATCTCTTCCAACCATATATTATTTTTTTGTGATATCTTTTTCTAAGATAATAGCTTAATTGCATCAGTCTTGTTTCACTTGAAATATGCTTTCAACATTTAAGTTACTTGGCTGTCTTAATTTTCTTTCAAAGAGAACTGTTACTGACTACAATTGGGTGTGTACTGACTACACATCAATTGGGTGTGAAACAATATTAATCCAAATCTATGTATGAACTCCACGGTTGTTATTAGAGAGGACAGGATAATTCTCATGCTTCCACCCCTTAGAAGGTAGAACAGATATGGAAGAATATGCTATTTATTGATATCTGTGATATCTGATTGTATGTATTTTATTGGATCAATAATCCAGTGCTAGCCATTCATTTATTGCGCAGGCACTTAAAACCATTTGACTTACATATATTTAAATACTAGAAAAGAGGACACCTTAATGACAAATATCAAAAATATGGACCAATCACGTTGTCATTTTGTGTGTGTTTAACATTTGTAAAGGGTTTCTATAGAATTCCAAAAGTCTTTCTTAATCTTTTTCATGGAAGTTTGAATTTTGTTTAGATGAAAAAATGAAAAATTCCAAGATGGATGAAAAAACTGTCAACAAAGAAGTCTGTACTGAACCACAAAAGGACAGTGTGGATAAAAAAAAGGATGATGAAAAGCCACCAGATGGTTCAGATGGCGAAAACAACACTGGTCAAACAGACAATGAAACTCAAAAGAGAATTGCACCACTACAATTGATGGGAGAGGTACAAGAATATACTAAACTGAAGCAGTACTGAAACAGAATTAGCTTTTCACACAAAGGAAGTAAACATATTTCTCAATACAGTTGCTATTTCTTAAAATAGGGTTTATTTTCCCACAAATAAGTGAAAATCCCATTGTTACAAAGACAGTAAAAAATAATAAAAATCTACTATATAAAAAAAACATAGGCATGAATAAAGTTATGAGACATGTGGGAGAAATAGTTTTGTTTTGCACAAAAAACAAAACAATATTTTTCATCTCAACAATGTTAGTATGAGCTGCCTGCAATAAAAATGTAACATGTCCACTCTAATGCAGATACGGGGTGTGATATCATTCTGATGCTATCTTCGACCCTAAAGACTGTGCCTGCATTTTGCTTTTAGCTCTTTCAGAGAATATGAGGGCTACAACATATATGGACATTGTAGTTTAAATACTTCTGTCTCCAGAAGATGTATGTAATAGCACAGTATCTTCAATCTTTCAGTAACACTTTAGTTTTTAAATTATGTCATTTTATTCATCCAAAGTTCTTTAAAATGATACTTACAGTAAGAATGAAGAGCATAAGATAATGCATAGACTGACTATATATTACTGTTGATTAGTAACAACGATGGTATAGTCTATGGATGCAATATTTTATTTGTGGTTTTATTTATTTAAGATATGCTCATGGCTTCCACTGCTTCAGTCCCATAAATAAAATTTAAAACAAACTTGAACTCAATTAAAAGCAATAAAACTTATTACATTCTCAAATAAACTTAGAAATATTTTTTTCAATTCATATATTTTGAAATATCTTTCCTAGTTTCTGAAAGCAATAATGGAACGGAAATACAATCTTGCAAAGAAGCTTTGTCAGATGAGTAAGTACACCACTGTGTTTTTATTTTGTCCATTTTTTTTACTCCTATGCTTAACTCAGACTGGCAATTGTGAGATTAAGTACCATATTAAAAAAAAATCCTTTTCACCCCATTGAGTGGCATATTCCTCAATCTCAGGTCCTCAGCTAGTGACATAGGAGTTTGAGAACTCTGCGCAGCATCTTAGCTGTTCCCAGCCCTGAACTGTTCTGGACAGGGAGCTCTGATGTCATTCATGGGATCTGTCGGAGCTGATCTTAGGAATCACAGACCCAAATGCTCCTACGACCACTGGGGCACTTTGACCTTTGACCTTTTTCACATTCTCTCTAGTTCCTTCTTCAAGCTCTGGTACTTCTTCAGCTTCTCATATTTCTGCCTGATGTTAATATCACTTGGCACTACTACATCTATCAGCACCACTATCTTCTGGTCCTTGTCTATTACCACGATATCTGTTTGATTGGCCAATACCTGCCTGTCTGCCTGGTTCTAGAAGTCCCACAGGATCTTAGCCATAGCCTTTGGTGGAATCTCTCATCTGGACTTGGGTGAATCTAGCCCATAGACTAGCTACTTGGTTGTGCTATTTGGTGTCTGCTGTTCCTACCTACATGTTACACCCTGTCACTATGTTTTGGACTGTCTCAGTCTGTGTTTTTTGTGTGTGTGTGCATAATCTGTACCTTAGATCCTATCTAATGTGGTAGACCCTTGCTTCTTTGATTTGGGGCTTAGTCCCTGGTCTTCTGCTGCTATGATCAGTGCCTCATGCTGTCTTTTAGTCCAGCCGTTTCCAGCCACCAGTAAAATATCCCGGTGTCAGCTACCTCAGATGTCTGTCTGTCAATGGTACAACTCATGCAGGGTCATGTCTTGCCTTGGTATTTCCTCTGCTTGATCTTCCTCTCACGTCTGTTGCTGCCTCAGGAATTCTCTCAGCAGCTCATCTTTGGGTGCCATTTTACTGATTTCTGGTTTCATCCAGAAAAGTGGCTTTGGTATTCACCAGATTTCACCCACCCTCTTTCCAGGTGGTGTACAGCTGGACCTGAGGTGGAAACCTTGGTACATTGTGGGGAGCATTCTTTACAACCATCGAGACACATTTCTCCAATCCAAATTACACCCCAAAGTCCTCATTATAGATCTGTTTAAGGCATTATACCTATAGACACACACACACACACGTAGATTATTTTTCCATATGATCTACCCCTAACCCTAACATAATTCAGATTTGAGGATTCTTTAAAGCTCCAATCTTGAGAAATATAATTTTATAAAACAGATTCCATAAGAAAGCAGGTGTTATTATAGGTGTGCTCACTGTACTCAAGTATATAAATACAAAGTATTGTATTTATACTCATCAGAAAGGTATAGCTGTATAAAGTCTATATGTGTCTATAGAAAAGGTGCAACTTCTGGTTTTATTTTGTGTTTTTAATTATTTTTTAGAAAGTGAAGTATAAGAAACAAACAACAGAATAAAATATTAGTGATAGTAATTAGGGAAACTACATCTGTTACAATTATTAAAATCAATTAGAAAGAGAAAAGAAGGAAAAAAGAAAATTGTAAGATATCAATAGAAAATCCAATATTTAAGTATTACTGAATCTTGACCATATATCTTTCATTAATATATTGAATCCATGTCTTAAAATTAAAATCCAGTATTTAAATATTACTAAATCTGGGCCATATGTTGTGCAACTTTTTATGTCAGTATTTTAGAAATTGAAATATCTCATTAATGCATTAATTTTTCATTCATTAATATACAAATTCATACTTTAAAATTAAATGTATACATTTCTTTCCATTTACATAAAAACATACTGATTGGGAGCTGCCCAGATGGGGTGACTATATAAATATTTTAAATAAATGAATTTCCACATAAAATAATCTTTATTGCCAGGTACCAGACTCTTATAAAGAGCTAGAGTTATTTGTAAAAGGCTCTATAATCCATTCATTTACTTTATTATTATTGTATTTTTGCTAAGGCTACATTAACATGTATAGCACCTTGAAACCAAAATGGAGCCATGACTGGACACATGACCAAATTGCATGAATCAAAGGACCCTCAAATTTCTTAACATTGGCAGCCAGACCTCTCCTTGGGGGGAGGGGTGTCAAAAAAAGGCAAGATAGTAGGCACAGCTGAAAATTATTATCTCGTTTCTTGAATGGCATAATCTTGGTCTCTGTCTTCTTAGCCTAATGCTGCTATTCATATTTTAAATAGGAATGTAAAATTAATCTACATATTTCATAGATCAACACTACACGCAACAACAACTTTCCTGTTTGCTCTTTAAAAAATAAGTTGGCTTGTTGGTGGGGGCCATGTTTATTGGTGGGCCTAGCTATCATTTTTGGTTTCTCTTGGTTTGTCAATTTTCCAAACAAGATCATTTTTTTCTAGTTTTTATTAAACTTCAATTCTTTTTTAAAAATCAAGAAAATATTGCATATAATTTCACACACAGTTTTCTTACGATTTTGGCAAATGGTGTTCTGTAATACAAATGCATTTAATATTAATTATGTTATTTTATTTCTCTTCACACTTTAAATTGGAGATCACATTCAAAACTCAAGAATGTGCACGTTTTCAAAAAAATAACTGCATTTTGATTTGCACATTGCTTCAGGAAATATTATAAGGTATATTGCCCAAAGGGAACTTGAATAAGTGTGTGTGTGTGTGTGTGTGTGTGTGTGTACACAGACGCACACAGACACATACACGCACCTACCTGTTTTCAGCAGGTAAATCACCTAAATAGAGTACATAGGGAATATTTTTGCACTCATGAAATAGAGGTCGATGGTTTGGATTAGGGTTGGGGATAGTATTTGTATTTTCTTCCTTGTATTAATTCCTTCGCTTTTGTCAAATTCCAGTTCTGATATATGAACCAAGCAACCCTGAAGCTAAGCAGTTTCTTCCACTTATTGAGAAAAAACTGCTTCTGGGTGAGTATCATCATTGGAAATACTACAAACTATTTAACAAGCATTGATGAAGTTAATATTTTAAAGGACTGCACCCAGTTACTTGTTATGAAAGAGTATAAATATTTGTAAAATAATTTGAACTACGAAGAAAGCTGATGAATAATAAATCAAATTTCTGAAACAATTATTACTAATTAAAAGCATGTTTGTTTTTCTTATCTCTACTATTGTTCTTGCTACAGTGAACGTTTAATGTTACCCGTGCAAAGTGTATATATATATATATGCCTAGAATTACGATCAATGTAATTTACGTCAAAGTAAGTGTACATTCAGTTAAAGAATTAAATTCCAAAATAAATGATAATGGATTGTATTTGAATGTGCCTAACTGATGATAGAATAGCGCCCCCCAGAGGAACAGTTCCCTTCCCTCCTGCATCCTAGGCATTTTCCAAATCTGCTTTAGAGCATTTGGAAATTTATGAAGCAGATGTGGAATTATAATTTAGATTAACCCAATATATATATTTTCAGCTTGTAATTCAAGCTGTTGGTTGTTCACATCTCCAATTTGTTTATTACGTTTTATGACGCCAAATGCTAATTTCTGAAAGGAGATAAATAGAAAGTTTTGTTTCCATTGGATTTTCTCTTAAGACCTAGTCATCTTCTGGGAAGGAGGAGGAAAATTCAGATGGATTATGAGGCCAGCAAATAAACAGGCCACATACATACTGAACATTTAGAAGAATGGCTGCTTTTAAGCTTGTGTCTTTTACATTTCTATGTTAGAAAGTGATGGTGCTGACAAAGAAGATGAAGAAACGGATGAAGAGAGCAGTGATGAGACTGAAGAAGAGACCAACAGTTCAGAAGGCAGTGAGACTGAAAGTGAAACAAGTTCTGAAGAGTCTCAAGATTCCTAGAAATTTGGAAGTGCCATCAATGAGTGTTTCTTTTTTCTGCAAAATACATTAAAATCAATAGTCTATTAATTCAATTATTTATTGTGCAATACAAACGTGGCTTGTGCATAGCTTTTTATTGTATAATTTATGGGATAAATGTAGTTGTTTCTAGAAACATAATATTTACGATTGATTGCCTCAGCTACTACTGTGCCAGTCTTCACTCAAAGCATTAAAGGCAGGACTTATATGAATCCTCTGATTGTTTAGAGAGTACAGTACAACAGGTTTCAAGAGAGTTACAGACTGATTACAGAAATTACTATTGTGATTTTTGAGTCTCATTAAAGATTTCTACTAAGGGAGCAGAAGAAGAGAATGTATCAGACATCTCTTTCCAGATCCTGCCCGATACTGTGCCTACAAACCAAATTTGCCAAACTAGTGTCTCTAGATGAATGGAACTACAATCCCCTTAATCCCCAGCCAGGTTGATCTTTACAATATAGTTACATCGGCTATGAATGATGTAAGCTAAAATCCAGCGTAACACTTTAAAGAAGGCTGAAGAGATTATCAGAATATCTTTCCTGTCTTCATATGGGTGTCCTCTTGACAGTTCTATATAATATTATCTACATTTCAATTACCAATATAATCATGATATTTTTGCTATAGATATTTCTACACACACACACACACACACACACACTAATATTGCTTCTACTTCTGAAATTAGTTCAGGAATTCTAAAGTAGGGTTGCACTTCTTCAGCTCCAATTATGTTTTAGTTCTAGTTACAATTAGATGTTGTATCTCTTACTTAGTAGCAGCAGCAGTAGTTGCAGCTGATAATCTAAGGGAAAACTCTGGGTTAGAATGCTGAACTCTGACCTTCTGGAATGTTTCTAAGTGCTAAAATGCAAAGGAAGAAGTCTCAAGCCACCAATTTATGCAGAGAGATAAGAGTATGTCTAATCTTGTAGAACATTCATACCTGTTTTATACCACTCAACCCCAAAGGCTCTGGGGAGTTCACAGCATATCCTCAAACAAATTTCTAAAATCTTTTAAAAATGTGGAACTCTAAAATATGTACTTGGAAGGATTTGATTCCACTTACTAAACTTTAATAGAGAAGAAACTTGATTCAATTCCAGACATCAAGTTGTTTTATAATAATAGCCCTTCCATAGAAAGAGAATTATATTAATGTACCATTGCAGCATTTATTTTTTTAAAAAAATGGCCTGTTAATGATTTAAATAACCAGAAAGGTAGGAGTATGCATTCTGCACATAATGTTAGCCTACTTGTTCAAAGCGATGAATGCTGCAGTGAGCACCTTTAACTGGGTTCAGGCTTTGTAATGTCTCTGTATAGGAGTAATGCAGCATCTCCAAGAGGTACCAATTATCAGCGATGTTGGTACATTCTGAAATTATCTCCAGGAATTTTCCAATGATGAATAATCTGCAAAAGTGGATGAATTTTCCAATTCCAGCTCTCTCTTCCAGAATTCATTTGGATTACTAGTCAAACCAATTTTTAAAACCTTGATATACTGGTATATGTTTCTCCTTATTAATCCAGAAGGAATTTAAGATCTGTGAACCAGGTCCTTTGGGAAATAGTAGTAGCGCTTAGATTTATATACCATGCCATAGTGCTTTACAGCCCTCTTTAAGCAGTTTACAGAGTTAGCATATTGCCCCCAACAATCTGAGTTCTCATTTTACCAACCTCAGAAGGAGTAAAGGCTGAGTCAACCTTGAGCTGGTGAGAATCGAACTGCTGGAAGTCAGCAGAATTAGCCTGTAGTACTCCATTCTAACCACTGTGCCACCATGGCTCTATCAATGTAACAAGAATACTCTTATCTTCTAAATCCTGAACTTTCAGAATCAGCAACAACTCAATATTATTGAAATTCAGATTTATTTTTTTCTCCTGCATCCAATCTTACAACCCAGAGATACTGTAGATGGGACTCTTAAAATAGCCAACCTCAAACTCACAGAATAGGAGGAGCATACTTGACTATCATCATTTTGCTGATGGAAACTGGGTCAAAACTGGTGCACAATCATTCCTAAAAATGTTGTCACAGGCATTATATAATAGGGGAGTTACCTTGCTGCTCTTTGAGATTTCTCAAGGAGCAAAGTAACAGTCTCCTAACACCATTTTCTGGCATGATTGCATGGGAGAATGAACTCAAAGCTCAGGGTGATCAGGCAAGTCTCCTTTCCCCTGGGATCCAAAGCTGCTGCGGCCTGGAAAAGAGGATTAAAGAAGTCCCACCCTCTTAAGTAGAGAGTGTGTCACATAAAATGGACAACAAATCAAGCATGTGGGTGGGTAGAAGGAAGGAGGAGTTAAGTCAAGACAGCAGATAGGTGAGAGGAAGTTGCCACAGCAAAGGCAAAAGAAAGGTGGGGGGAAATTGCCACAGAAAGAAAGGCAATCCATAGAGTTGCAAGACCTGCTGAGGAGCAAAGATTAGGGGGGTGGTCAGAGACCCTGATCAGAATCTACAAAAGAAGTAACCAAAACAAGCCCATTATATCCAACATCACGGGCACAGTCACAAACCAGCTCCAGAACGAGAGGACTGTTGAGTGCTAGAGCCAAAGGAAAGTCCCGTTTGCAAGTATGTAGAAGTGAGAAGGGTGGACTCAGTTTGACTACCAAAGCTGAAGACCTGGCAGAAAACAAGATTGAGAGAGCTAGGAAATAGTTAAGATAGGAGATCAGTGCTACAAAGACAATGCTAGGAACGTAAACATGGAACACGGTATAGAAATCCAGACTAAACAAACCAAAAGACCCAGCAGCCCCAGAAGAAAAAACTTGAGTCATCTACAACACACAGTAATGTCTGCAATAGCCACTATGAAGGACAACAGACAGAAGACTGGCAGAATGCATCCATGAACACCAACTAGCAGTCAGAAGACATGATGAAACCTTTAATTTCACAATGTATGGACAGACTTAACCCTAGTTTCAACTGGGAAACTGACCATTCTAGACCAAGCCAAGTCCAAAAATGCCAGGAAATTTCTAGAACCCTGGCACTCTGACAAATTAGCCATCAATAGACATAGAGACATAAACAGTATCTATTTACTATGCAAAAGAGAGAATCAATATGCCAAAAAAGGAAATAAAAAGGCCAAAATACTCCCCACCAGCAATTAAGGCCCAGATGAGCATAGATTAACTCCTAAAATTAACATCAGACCAACAATCAAGAATAAACAATACAAGGAACTGCCAAACAAGCCAATGGGAAACAGCCCAACTAAAGAACCATCGTCACCAATATTGACAGGGCAAACCACTAGAATATAAACTGAGAGCAAACCCCACTCTTTACTAGCAGTGGTGATGTGTTACCAAGTTTGGGTGATGAAACATCTTCAAGAAAACAACCAAGCTTTGAGAGCACCCAGGACCCCTCATCTGTCTCTCTTCCAGTACTGGTCATCTGCCCATGTGATCATGCCTGAGTCTTTATGAAATCTGGATGTAAACCCATATTGGCAAAGATCTTACCTAACATTTCTGCTGTTTCACTGTATCCCCAACAGTTTAACATTTGGGATTTGTTGAACATTTTTACTGATCCGTATATGTAAATCAAAATATACTTGGATGAACAGATAAAATTGATATAGTAAAAGCAAAAAAACATAACCTTTGATGATAATTACAGTAGAGCTGCCTAAAAAACTGTCAGACTATTTAAGCTTGGAAGCAAAAACCAAATAACAACACAAAATCACAGAGGCAATTTGAGAAAATCATTAGGAAACTGAATATGTATTATAAGAAGCCAAAAAAAGTCAAAAGTAAGCTAACAAACATAATGGTGCTCAACATCAGGCCAAAATCAGATTTAAAGTTTAGATGAAGAATAAAATTATATAAATATAATTTATCCAAGAGGGAGAAAGGAGTATTATAAGTGGTATAAGCAGTAAAGCTGAAGTAAAGCATTTACTGGCCCGATGCCCTTCCTGATGCCTATGCAGAGTTCACAGCAGATAAATTGTCTTTGAGCCCTGATACAGAAACATCAGTAACTAGGATTGAACTCTCAATCTCCTGATTGTGACACAAACATCTTCAACTCCAGGCCACCACATCTCTCCGGGCATTACATGCTATACTAGAGAAAAGTTTCAAATTTCACACTTTACATTTATGAAATATTGAAGTAATTTACAAGTCAGGGACCTGATGCTGAGCATCAGTATTTTTTTCTTGCTGACAAATTCCCCTTAAATTTAAAAAAGCCATTATAATTGTCAAGTAGATAGCAGATTATTCAATAAATTAATAGTTTCAAATTGAGTTTTTTATGTAGCAAGTTTCAGAAATAGTAATTGAAATCAACTTTAAACTCAATGGGAAATTCAGAATTTGAAATTGAGATACAGTGTTACTGTGAGAAAGCTCCTTAGTTTTGATTTTAAAAAAGTTCCATAATAAAGGAGACAGGTCTGCTTTTTCTGTATGTATTTGTTAATAATTATTTTATTTTTAAAAGTCCTTTGCTTTGAAGGTGGACCAGTAATGGCAGTTCTGGGAGTCTTCTTTTCTTAATAATCACCTGTTAGGGGAGGCCCAGATTGAATATATTTAGGCTGCACTTCCAGCTTAGCTTTTATAAACCTCTGCAATCAAAAATGTTGATCATTCTGAAAAATCATAAACAGTTGGTTACTCTTTGTTAAATCTTCCAGCTGAGCCTGCAGGAGTTAAAGATAAAGTAACATTTATTTGTGTTATTGTTTTTACATGTTGAAGTGCTTTGATTGCTTCATTGTCCCCATTGATAAAATAAAACTAAAGCTACAGGTAAATTGCAGCTTATAGTTGAAGGAAATTCAATAAATGTAGGTAATGTGATATCTGATAGATCTGAATCAATTAATACATCTCTATGTGATACATATATATATCTTTCAATATTCTTACACAAAAACTTCTAAATTAGACTCCTGAAATTCAGTAAACTTGGAGAAAATCATGGAATTTATTAAAAATTGGTTCAGACCTCTATACAAAACATACATTTCTGGACTGAGTATGTGATCAAACATTCTTCTCCATTGGACAGATCTTTGAGTTCAAGAGAATGTTCTTGCCTAGACTAAAAGTTATTCACCATGCTGTAGATCTAATTCCTGGAAGGTTTTTTCCATCAGTAAGTATATGTAATCATTTTTCCTTCTGATAATAACAGCAATATTTTGATAACCATGGTCTGATCGTTTCTATTCTATCTTGATTTTATTTAGTAGTGGTGAAGGCCAATTGTGCCATTCCCTCAACTCTTATTCTGACAAATACTTAGCATATCTCAAAGGCCTAAGAATTTTTTCATCTCTGAGCAATGCGTATCTGGAGAGAAAGGGGCTCGAATTAATAAGCAGCAGGTCTGGAAATGGTTACACAGTCTAGCCCCCTTCCTTCTTAGCTGCGGAATTCCATTTCTGACGTTGCTTTTCGCTATAGCGAGAACAGCCTTTTTAATCACCCTAATTATCTTCCTGTCCGTTGCTGCTCTCCATGGTGCTGAAATCGATTGTAACACAATACAATTGTCCCCCTTTGTACCGCCCACCGCCTCTCATGGCAGCCTTTGAACAGGGTCTTCCCAGCAGCAGCCCTGAACTACCCTTAAAGTGATAAGTGTAATTTATCTTTTTATTGCAGAAGT
>JANHFM010004446.1:22090-40700 GCA_032468115.1 Grayia smithii
AAGCCGGCGGGGGCTGGCACCCAGGGGGGGGGGCAGGGGGGCTTTTTGTTAAATGGCCACATGTTCCCTGAGGAAAGTTGCTCTGAACTTCAGAAGCAGAGTGATGCTTGCACTGCAGCCGCAGCTGCCAGAGAAACCTAATATTTATTGTGGGGTAATCTGACTAGGAGGCCTTCCAGCACCCCCAGCCTCCTTTACCTGCAACAGGGTGACCCCAAAGGCCTTCGGAGAGTCAGGTGGGTACTGTGGGGCAGCACACCCAGAGACAGGGGCAGCGAGCAGTTGCCATCCTGGGCGGTTGCAGGAATGGTGCAATCTTGCAGAGACCTCCTCTGAGGAGCCGCCCTGAAACCACGGATAGAAGCAAATCTGGGTGAGTGAATGAGGTGTGAAAAGGGAATGTAGGGGGTTCCGTGAGTGCTGGGGACACACCGCTTGGGTCTCTGCACCAAGTGTCTTGAGTTGGGGCAGATTCTGAATTGCATCAATGAGCATCCCAACTTCTCATCTACAATGGGAAAAGAGGGCAGGTGTGATACAAAACCATTAGAAGATGCCAGATTAGGCAGCAGTTGGTCCGCAGGTTCCTTGCTGCTCGGCCTATTTTTGAGATCGAAAAGTTCCCTCTCAGGTAGACTGCTGAGTCTCTCCTGACCTGCCATCAAAAGGGAAATATGGAACCCCATTCTGGAGTGGTCTCAGGTGCGTCAGGAATCTGGAGGTCACCTCACCTGCATCGCATCCAGCTATTATTCCATGTCAGTCACCTAAGTTCTACTGTGTCCATTGGGAACATCAAGAGCAAAGAACACACATGCACGCACATAGTTGCACACATGCACACACACTGCCAATAATAACTTGTGCAATGAGTACTACTGAAATTGCAATGGATTAAGCTTGTAGAAGTCATTTCTTACTGCACTGTTAAGGAATATTGTTATGCGTAAATTATTTACTGAAGTGATAAAGTTTGCAGCGATCGCATTCTGCTTTAAAGAATATGTATTCTGTACAGAAATGGCCTTTTGCTGCTCCCAAGAGAAGCAATGTGGTGTCTAGCATGGCTCATAAACGCTCGGCTGGGATAGAGAGACAGAGTTTTACTTCTCTTGGTACATCTGGGGGTACCAGCAGAACCAGCCTCTCGTCTGGAGGTGGCGGAAAGATCATCCTTGAAAACTGCTCAAAATCTTTGTGTAGCCTTCATTTCCTTCGCCAGCCTTTCTGCCCCAGTTGAGATTGCACAGAGTGGTGGTCAAGGTGGGTGGGACTGGTCAGTTGGTGAGCTTTTCTCTGTCAACTCTTGCCCATCCCTTAGGCCACTTTCTGTCATCCCAGCCTTCCTTGGTATTCCCCACCTGCTTGGGCAGTGGGGCTCCATCACAGAGAAAGGCTGGACTTCAGCCCCCTCCCCCACCATTTTCCTTTTCCTTCTGTTTGAAAAGGACAAAGAGGCATCAAGATCTTGCAGGATCCCAAACCTTGTGGCAGGAGATCAGCTTCCCATTTTGCTCCGTTTCTTCCTCTAAAAACAAGGCAAGGGAGGAAGCCTGAGAAATTCATTGGCATTCTCGGTGCCATAAGCAGATTGCCTTCTTCCAATGGGCACTTGGGGTTGAGCAGCCTTTTGAGAAAAAGTCAGATTGTTGCAGACCTTAATTGCTCACTGGCTGCAGGAAGAAAACTCCATGAGTGAAATGGAAAGAAAGATTCCCTCTCCAGGGTCCTGAAAGCTGTATGGCTCTAATTTAAATTGGCCTGTTGGAAGCAACTTTTCAATTCTTTAAAAATAAGATTTTTTTTTGCCTAGAAACTCCTAAGAGTAACCTCTCCTCCCCTTGCTTGCAAGCACTTCTAACAAAGCTGCTGAACTATTTGCAGGCTTAGGAGCAGCCTGTCAAGGTGACAACTGCAGTTCCAGAAATGGTCCATCTCCTAGAACTGGTTCATGGCAGGACTTGAAATAACAGGCTGAAGACAAGGCAGCCAGCCAGCCTTCTGCCTGCAGATACCTTTATCCAAGGTGCTAAAAAATAAAATAAAAACAATACAGCTTAGCGGCTTAAAGTGGAAATTAGCATCATCTTTGCTCCATTGGAACAAATTGTGCCATTCCTGTTCTTGTACTAAGGAGTTTTAAATGTTTCCCACAACAGCTTCTATTTCCCCGGAGAGTGTGGGAGACCAACAGCCCTCAGCAATGTGAAGCAGGTTTTACAGAGCGCCTTTTAGGCCTTGTGCCTGGAATAGCAACTGAAGATTTAAAATGACCAAAAGGAAAGGGGGGTGGATATAACAGATAGAGCTACTTTTGCAGCTTCCATTGCCACAAGATCAAGTCCAGGCAGCAGCAGATGGGAACCTCCACGCAAAGCAGTTTCTCCTGAGAGCCGAAGACAGAAAAGAGAGAAACCAGGAGCTCCTTTGAGCCGGTCATGGGGCATTTGGCCAAGCGATGCTGCGAGTGAGAGGGCAGCCACTTGAACCCAGTTCAGCATGGCATTTTTCATACGTTCCCATAGACCTAAAAACATACAAATTGCAAGCACTGGGAGAGGATGTCCTGAGATCTGCCCTGCAATAAAATACAGGGCAGCCTCTGCATCCTGGAAGGGAGCTAGTTCACGTGGCAGGCAAATATGTTGTGTCGCTCCTTTTGTGTACGTGCTTGTGGAAATGCATGTGAAGAGGCTTAATATCGTTTGGTGGTAAAATAGTCAAGTCCTCTTCTGCTTGAACTCGATGGAAAGACAAATTTTCTTTGTACTTCAAAATTTAAATTGGTGCTTTGCAAAGAGCTGCTCATTTCTCTTGTAACAAGGACCAAATTCCCTTTTGTCAATAGGAAATTGAGAAGTAAATAAATCAGAATATACAACGTAAACAGCTGGAGATGTTTGGCAAAATATATAAATATCTCTGTATTTGGTACTTCCACAGACCAGCCAATTCTGTTGAGCCATTTAATAATAGACATGTACAGAGAATCTACCTAGGAAGGGGCTGAGGGGGGTTTGAGTTGCCCCCCCTCTGAGCTGTTGCTTCTGGCCAGCTGCGCAGGTTGAAGAACTGCTGCTTGGTCCAGGAAGCAGTTTGGACCCTCAGCTGGGGATCTCAAGAGTCAAAACACCATTAAAAGAAATGGCCATAAGTGGAGGCAATTGATTCTGAGTGACAGATTCAACTGCACATCAGTACAGCAGCTGAACAAATGCTATCAAACCCACCCACCCCCGTTTTCACTACCAAGCAGTCCGACAAAGAATGGCCCTGTGAAATAGCAGAGAGAGGACACCAGACAAACCTAAATCTTAGGGACTTTGTCTCCGGTGTTAGAAAACAACCTGGTCTTGTCATTCAGCTGAAGCAAAACAGTTCACCAAAAACAGAAAAACGGCACATAAAGTATATAAGCGAAGTACTTGCTGAATTGTCCATTGGCAATTAGAGGGATCAAGACTGTTTGGATTTTCTGATCTGGGCTCCACCCTCGCTTGGATCAATTCAAGTCTAATCTGTACCTCTTGGAAGCAGGAATCTATTCATGCTGCCATTGAATTAACCCCACGAACGAGGAAGGCTTTTTTTTACCATATATTCCATTATTAAGTGGTGGTAAAGTGGATGCTGCAAAAATGCAAAACCTTAAGATGCGTTTTTTTCCTGAGAGCTGACCGCAACAAACGTCCTGGCAATTGCTTTGCACCATAGTTGGCCCTGGTGGCCTTGGCAGAGGCCAGTGGAGTCCGAGGCCCAGGGGTGAAGGTTTTGTAGGAAGGAATTAAACCTCCTCCTCCTTTCAGTGGTTCAAAATGTGGGGAGGAACAGGGGAACTGTTGTCTGAATGCTCTCAGCAGCTGTACCAGTGGTTCCACTCTCCTCTAAGAGGGTTTGAGGAGCCAGGGCTGCCTGGGTCTAATGGAACAGCTAAGCAAGGCTTAGGCCCCGGTGCTAGGGGAGCCGAACCAGCTGTCTGGTGTTCTGTCTGGTTAGGTAGCAGGCTTTTGCCACACATGGACTAAGAAACACAGGAGAGCCTGAAAGATGGTGGGAAGATTAAAATCTTAGAGATAATCACATTAAGTCTTATTCATAGCCAACTGGAAACTCTGTGTAAAACACAGATTACCTGATTTAGACCTTGAATCTTTCCCTTATTTTTAGCCACTGCTCTCTCATTTTGATGCAGTCATTTCTCTCAACTATATATTGGATATCAGTTCCATTTTTTGCATAATTTCTCAAAAGAAAAAATCTGGCTAAATAGTCAAATGTTCCTTATAAATCTGAATTTAATTTAAAAATCCTATTAGATACCCTTCCTCAAGCATCATCTACACTAAGTGGGTTCCTGATGGATTATAACTCTTTGAAAATAACAAGCAAGAAAATGTGTAATTAAATACCAACCGCCTCTCCTTTCCCTTTATAGGACCTGTAAGAGAGGTATTTAAGTTAGAAAAAAAGACTCCTCACCATGTAATTACATGCCAATTTAGCAGTTATTCATTTATAAGTCTGTTCCCAGAAACATTTGTTTCATGTTAGCTGTTCAAGTGTGGACTTTTGAAATAACTTCAATTACTGCTGTATTGTGCAGATGATTGATAACTTCCCCCCTAATAATCCAGAAAAGGTGGGTGGTGTTTCTCCAGTGAAGCTGAGTAAGCCTTTTGCAAGGGGATGATGTAGAAAAGCTCATCTGAGCAAGGAATCCAAGATGAAAAAATTATGCTTTCAAGTTCTTTTTCACACTGGAACTTAAACTAGGCCCACCCATCTGTGGCTCATAGCCTGGCCTCTTCCATCTTCACCTGTTCTGGCTCTCAGATGAACTTGGTGCTGATGGGACGATCTGAGGGTTTCACTGCTGATCTGGAAGTGGGCAAAAATGGGCAGGAAACACAGGCACACAAGGATGGTCTCTCTGTGGTCTTAGAAGTGATGCAAGAAGACTTCCAGAGTGCAAGATATTGTGCCCTAAATCACTTTTTATACCTGCAAAACAGTGTCATTGCAGAATATACATAGCTGGAGATAAAGCTAATCATCTCAACAAGAATGTTGAGACAAAACAACAAACTGACATTTCTAAAACAAGGAAAAGGGAGTGATAACTTTGCTGAAATTATGATTGATATCTAACAGACATCAAACCAGAACTACTGGTAGGTTAATCTTTGTGTAGCAGGCAGTTCATTCTTGGATGTATTGGTTAGCTTAGCTCCTTTGAAGTTGCCTCAACCATTAAAACGTGGCATACTGGTATTAAGAGACGGCTGAACTAGATCGTCTCAAGTCCTTGGATGTGATCTTCCACAGAGGAGGAGGAAAAAGTGACCCAGGGAATTACAGGAGTTGAGGAGTTGATGGGCAACATATTCTAGCTCTGAGAAGGGCAGGAAGGTCTTTCACCCACCCCCAATTATCAGAGAGAGGCCCAGGTCAGCCAGAAGGAAATGTAATAATAATGCAACGTGTCTCAAGTGAGCTGCAAAAATTAAATGTCTGTGTCTGACAATCGTTGCTTTCAAGTGCTATTTAATGTTTCCCTCTGTAAATAAAGACACCCCCACTTTGGCCTTTGACTGACATTGTAAAGTCTACCTTTGAATTTTGTTATCAGGCAATCACTTGAACAACTAGGATTCCTCTCTCATTCAGTTACTCCACAAAACCATGTATTTTTCTTTCTGTACATTTATTTCTTGAGAAAATTAGACTGGCAACTTATTTCTTGATGGTTTGTGTTCCTTGGCAATTTCATATCTTCCTTTTTATATTGTACTTTCTTTCCAAACACTGGAGTAGTTACTATCTTCAAAAGAATTTAGTGAGTTAGCAGCTGAGGCCTTCCCAATGGTGCCGCTTTGCCATTCTGCTTTTTGCTGCTGCATGTTTCTCCTTAAAGGTGGCTGTTCACACTCTTCTGCTTGACCATCTAATGGTAATAAAGCAATTGTACTCTTCTGCCAAGGTGGTGGTGGCCACCACCAACCCTGACTCCAAAAGTTTAGGCCAAACATTGCTAAATGTCTGAATAAGAGACTTCCTTAAACAGCTTTTGTCTCATCTGATTGGTCTAAAAAGAAAAGAAAAAAAACATATACCAATAAACTTTTACCAGAATACCAAACTGTTTTGGAAATTTCTCTTTTTTATATGAACCAGCACAAGACACTTAACCAAAAGCTAAAATATCAAGCCCATGAAAATCTGTTTTGAAAGATTAAAGGTAGAAATTCCATTTTCCAGATTATACTTTTCTCAGCAGTTGAATGTCAGGTGTGTTAGATAGTAAATTAAATTCTTCTAGTATATAGTCCAGTTACAAAATGGACAACTATTTGGGGGTGGGGCTTTTAAACTGGTGAATATTTTGGTAGCCCTCTCCATTTGGAGGCATTACATATTCTTGCCAGAAATATTGTAACCGATGAACCTGGCCTTACAACCTGCTGCACTTCTTGGCTGCTTGGTCAGCAACCCTTTGATCATTCCAGACGATGGGAGGTGGCAACAGGAACTGAAACCATCTGCAAGTTGAACTCTGGCATTTGCCCTATGCCAGATGGATATGAATCTCCCCAGAGGCAACTTGAGGGTCTGCTCAGCCCCTACCTAAACATATAGAATAACGGAGTTGGAAGGGATCTTGGAGGTCTTCTAGTCCAACCCCCTGCTCGAGCAGGAGACCCTACACGATTACAGACAAATGGCTGTCCAATCTTTTAAAAACCTCCAGCAATGGAGCCCCAAAGCTTTAAACTCCATTTCTACCAGCTGTGGTCAATAAAACGGCGTACAAGAGCCAAGCTGCAGACCAAAGATCAAGAGTTCCTAGTGGTATTAAGTTCCACCCAGGAAAATCCAGAAAAAGCAGCTGACTATCCTGGGAAAAGTAATGTGTGAATGCTAGAGTTCTCCAGGGACATCCTTTGACATTTGACATCCTTTGATGGAAGCAGGCAGAAAGGGAGCAGCAGTTCAGTAAAACAGACAAGGTGTCAGCCTAAAACCAGGAACTGGTGAGTTCTGGGCCTCTTTAAACGTGAGAGTTGCCGCAGGACTTGGGACGCCTGCTTGTCTCTCAGCCAAAACCATCTTCACAGGGTTGTGGGGGAAAAGAGGCGGCAGGAATATTAGCCATGTTTATAACACAGCAACCATATTTTATTGGGAAAGTTAAAAACAAACCTGAAAAATGAGGCAAATCTGAGAGAGGTTCAAAATTATAAAAAAGTATAATTGCTACAAACTTTTATTTTCAAATGAAAATTCAGTATCAAAACCAGTGTTGAAATCCAATTTTTTTTTACGACTGGTTCTGTGGGTGTGGCAGGAGAAGGATACTGCAAAATCTCCATTCCCACCCCAGTCTGGGGCCAGCCAGAGGTGGCATTTGCCAGTTCTCTGAACTGCTCAAAATTTCCGCTACCGGTTCTCCAGAACCTGCTGGGTTTCACCCCTGATCAAAACCAAGAAAAACTTCACCCAAAAACGCATAATCTAACAGAAGATTTTCTGAAATAAAGGACTGCCTTTATAATAAAGGACATGTGGTCACTGTAGTTATACATTCAAAACTCGGGGATGTAACAATCATCATCATCATCATCATTAGGATTGAGGATCAGCCGTCCAAAAACGGCCCCCTTCGCCCACCTAAAGCCGCCATTCCCGGCCAAGCCAGCTCAAAGCCACGCGCGATTCCCCCGCCGGAACTTCTGGCGCGGAGGCCGTTTCTGCCCGGAGGGGAAAGGGAAGCGGAGGTGCGCAGGCCGCTCTCTCGCCGGAAGTTCCGGGAGCAAACGCCGCAACCGCGTTCGCCTCGGTCGGGCGCCTGGAAGGAGTCGCGCGCGATGGGCCGCAGTCGCTCCCGGTCGCCTCCGCGGAGGGGTGAGCGGGGTAGCGGGGCCTGGTTGGTCCGGGTGCCCTCAGGGTGTCTGGATTCCCGGCCGCCTTCCCTCCGTTGAGCCCAGTCCGCCTTGCCCTGCTCAAGGCAGGCAGCCCCGAGGGAGCCTTTCCCCTGCCTAGAGACGTGGGACTCGGACGGCGGCTGCCTTGTCCCGAAGGCCCCTCGGGAGGAGAGCGGGGAAACGGCGGCCCCTTGGGGCTTCCGATTGTAGGGCGGGTGGGGGGGGGGGGAGATACGTGGCCTTTTGTTTCCATCTGCCCCAGCAGAGCCCTGGCATTTCCCATCACTTCCCCTTTCCTCACCCTTGATTTAAGGTTAAATATTTTTTAAAAAACAACCCTGATTGAAATGTCTTGAAGATAAGGCATTTGTAATGTTCATGTGAAAACTAGTAGATTCTATATAACGTTAAAAGCGACTTGTGTTAGTTTTACTATCAAAGCTGCTTTCCTTTTTAGGCTAAACCATGGTTTTATGAGCAATATCCTCAAGTTCTATTATCCATCTTGAAGGGAACATTGCAGGGTATTGAATGGTGGTTTAAATGACACGTAGCAATGGATGGCAAAATAGCTTTTGTGTTTTTTCTTTGAATATGTTTATTGTAAGCCAAGAGAAATTGGAATTAACTCTATTTGATATTGTGAGTTTCATGGAAGAAGAGTTGAAGAAAAGCATAGAACTCAATTGAAAACAAATGCCTGCAGAAAACACCCAGGATCCCTCAAAGTATTATTTAACATTGGACCAGTCTGTAAAGCGTCTGTGTCTGGAGGATCAAATTTGCTGAAGTTGTGACAGTATTTCAGGTGTGATGTATTAGTTTAGGAGAAATATTCCTCTTCGATCCAGGGGACTTACTGCCTCTGTTGTTTTACTCTGTAAAAAAGAACGTCGGCGTTCCAGATCCACCTCACGTGAAAGAGAGAGGAGGAGACGGGAGCGATCAAGATCTCGAGAGAGAGACAGAAGGAGAAGTCGTTCTCGTTCTCCACACAGACGAAGATCCAGGTGAGAAAGTGACAATGGGTGGTAGCAACTAACTCTTCGGCTAACAGTAACTTGTTCCATAAAGAGTAGGCAGCTTAAATAAAAATAGCCCTGCCGACTGCCATTGTTGTGGCATATTATAACGGAGCAGAATTATTTACTTCATCTAATATAAATTTGGAAACATCGAAACTGCCTTCTAAATAAACATTTTATCTAAAGAAACTTTAGGAATTGTGCAGTCTCACTCAAATTCTTTCACAAATTACCATGTTTCCCCAAAAATAAGTCTTATATTTTTTTGAACCGCAAAATAACTGCTTGGCCTTATTTTCAGGGATGTCTTATTATTTTGAGGCGCATGGAGCAAGATGGCACTCCTCTTACCTGATTTCCAACTCTAACCAGAGGAAATGGTGGGGACCGGCTGCGCATGTGTTTAAATATTTTTGGGGAGGGCTTATTTTCCGGGGCGCGGGGGGGCTTATTTTAGTGCATGTGCTCAGAAACCCGATTGGCTTATTATTAGGGGATGTCTTATTTTAGGGGAAACGGTAATTATTTCAAAAAGAAAAACATGTTTTGCTAATATCTGTTCATTAAATTGCAATCAAATTGAAGTTATTGCTTAGTGTCATGGCTACAAATTTATTGGACTGTTGATTATAAGGGTTTTGGTTAACCCTGCAAGCATAGCTAACTGATATTTATAATTGTATCCAAATAAATAATTTGTCTGACAAAACAAAAGAATTGGATAATTTACATCAAGAAGATCATTTTAATATTAATAACAACATACAGCTTTACAAGGATGCTATATTCTTGCTAGTTATTTTTTCATATCATTTTATCCATAAATATACTACACTTGCTGCACTGTGTTGTCTAATAGTTTGCTTAGTATTAGAAATATAATTTCATATAAAGCTTAAGAACAAAACAAATGTACAGCTCTGTATTAGTAATTCAGATTTTAATGTATTTTGCTTTAGCTGTTAGGGTTAGGGCTAGACTGTCCATACTGGAATGATTGTAAATAACCCCCAAGGAGAACTCCATTCCTGTGATAGGCAGTCTGATCTAGCTCTGTTCTTTTTCCTGCCACTTCCCTACCTGAAAGAAAACAAAACAGCCATCATTGTCTGAGGATGCAGTTATGCTTTTAGCACCTATCCTTTGCTTTTGCTTTAATGCCCCTGTTCTAGTTATTTGAAAATAATAAAAATGCTCTTCATTTTGTCTCATAATACAAATACATAATTTTTTTTACTGTTAAAGTGAAACCTGCGCTGGTTTGACATTCTAGATCTCCTCGGCGGCATAGATCCAATTCTGCTTCTCCTTCCCGGCAGAAAGAAAGGCGAGAGGATGAGAAGAAGGACAGCAAAGACAAAGAGCGTCAAATCACAGGTATCAATGCAGATGGCGCACCTTGCTGTGGGGTTCTGCTTTCCACTCTTTGCTTTGTGCATTCTATAAGGACAGATATGCCTTTGAACAATCAGCACTGGGCTGTTTGGTCATTTCCTGGTCTTGGAGAGGACAAAACCTCCCCACCCTTTTATTGAGAGCTAATTTGTACGATAAGATAAGATAAAGATAAGTTTCGTTGTCACTTTCTTCTGTAAACACACTAGCACACGTTGAAAAATGGAATTTTGATGTCCACTCTCTTAATGGCCTGTATTTAAATCTTAAAAGCTTTCCACATCATTATTGATCATTTCTAATAAAACAGTTCCTGTTTCCTATGCATAGTCCTCCTTGATTACAATTGTTGTGGTTTGGTTTATTTTTTTAGCACTTCTGACAATATTCTGTTAAAAACTGCAGGACTGCTTATATAGGATAAAAAAAATTGCAACAGAAAAATACAAATTAATTAAATGAGAAAATAGCAATAAAACGCATTGGACTTAATGCAATAACTTCTAAGTTTATGGAGTCTCTATTTTGGGATCAGTTTCCTGAGGAAAAGGAAAATATGCTTGTGGGGATCAGGCCAACAAATGTTTTTCTAGACCTTTCCCACAGTAGTGTTAAACGTTAACTGGAAAATCTAACTGGATAGACCCAGGAAGTGGGCAGCCCCTTTTAAGCGAAGCCTCCTTTTCCATCCTTGAATAAGATGATGGTGTGACTTTTTTTTATAAGACTCTCCATCAATCGTGAGGTTTAGGCCCAACTGCTTTCATGGATGAGGCTACAGTGAGGCTGGTGGCCATCCAACCAAGTATACTTGGAGCTTAGATCTATTTCAGGCCCAGCTACAATACAGGAAAAGCTTCGGTTGCCCTGATTTTTGAGTCCAGGAGTTTGCTGTTGTGTTGATGCTTCAGGATCATTTGTTATACTTGATATTAGATAATGCTCAGGTTGGGAAGGAGATATTTTATCTCCATGTCATGCCTTGTTTTCTTATGCAGAAGAAGACCTGGAAGGTAAAACAGAAGAAGAAATTGAAATGATGAAAACGATGGGATTTGGCTCATTTGACACCACAAAGGCAAGCAGATTTTTTTCCTTAAACTTTAAAATGTGTATGTAAGCTACATCTGCTGTTAAGATAGCAAGCAGGATGTGGAAGGATGTCTGTATTGTACAGAAAAGTTACAAAACTGTTGAGTGCTGAATTCAACTTTGAGAAACTCTGCTGTGAGAGAGGGCACCTGAGGGTAGAAGAAGAAGCAATGGATGGAAGCTAGTCAGGGAGAGAAACAACCTAGAACTAAGGAGAAATTTCCTGAGAACAATTTGCCTCCAGAAGTTGTGAATGCTTCAACACTGGAAGTTTTTAAGAAGAGACTGGACAGCCACCTGTCTGAAATGGTATAGGGTTTCTTGCCTGAGCAGGAAGTTGGATTAGAAGACCTCCAAGGTCCTTTCCAACTCTGTTACTCTGTTCTGTTCTGTTCTGTTCTGTTTAGGTATCACAAGCCAGAAAGTCTGGGGAGTACACTTCCATGTAGTTAAAGGCAGTACCACACACCCTGAAATTAATGTGCAAAATGTAAAGACAGCACAATAAAGGAAAAGAAACTCTTGTTATCATATATGCATTTTCCCTATGGATAGAACCTGAAGTTCCTTAACAGAGATCTTCTTTAATGTAGACCTAACTAACGTAGAGAACAGCTTCTTTTGTGCAACTTACGGTTTTCCCATAGATATGAAGCAAAATGAGCGTTCTATGATTAATGTGGAATGATCATGTTGGGCTGGCAGTAGAGGAGGAAATTGGTGAGAGGACGATTTGCCATCCTTTCAGTTATTTGAAAGTGATTGCTTTTTTCCTTTGTCTTGCAGGGCAGGAAAGTGGACGGCTCTGTAAATGCTTATGCTGTCAATGTGTCACAGAAACGGAAATACAGGTTGGCATTTATTCCCTTGCACACCTTGGCTCTTGAGCATAGGAGCTGCTGGAACCCTCTTTGCTCAGCATCACTTGATCAACACAACCTTTGCAAAAATTGCTTTGGGTTCCTTCTTAACTCTTTTTAGAAACAAAAGATTTCTGGCTTTATGAAAGAGAATTCCCTATTCACTTACTTAGCTCCAGAAAAGCTGTGGGTAAATGTTAAGGTGTTGGAGACCCAGACTCTTGTCTTCACTCAATTATGGAGGCTCCCTAGAAAGCTGGAAGACAGTCACTCCGTCCCACCCGAACCTAGTTTACAGGACTGTTATTGTGGGAAGGAACACAGAGAATGCTGCCTCCAGTTCCTGAATTGAAGACCAATAAATGTATCTGCTAAGATTAGTTGATTTAACACGTCTTCCCTAGATTCAGGTTAAATTACTCCATAATGAAAATTAATCTGTAAAGCTGGCGCAAATACCTTTGTCTAAGATAAGATAGAGGAAAACTGCTTTCCCCAAATCAAAGTATCTATTTATTTAGCCTATGGCATATCATACATGGACTAGCTATATATATTAACATTTCACCTAGATTAGTAAAAAGCCATAAAATATAAATATTAAAATGATCTATGCTCAGAAAACCAGTGTCTAGGCCAGCTAACCAAGTGACCTACCTGGTCAAAGTCTCCAATATCTCAGGATAATCACGATGTTTTGGCTCTTAAACACAAAAAATCCTCCAAGCTCCTTTAGCCTTCCTTTTGTCAACCTGCCTCAATCCGTGGCTCCCTTTTATTTGGTACATTAGAGCTGTGGCCTGTGTTTCTGGCAGAAGCATACATAAGCAGGACAGCCGCACTGTGGTGTGAGCTATGCCTCTTTTGTAAGTTCATCATAACATCACACCTGGGCAGGGTATGGTCAAAAAGTCATGAGGATTGCCATGATAATGTGTTTGAAGCTTTACTTCTATATAAGATATATGTAAAAAAACAAGCAGAGCAATGTAAACCAGAGACTTCTTACTTTATGAGACTTTGCATACACAAGTACGAAAGGGACAAAGTTTGTGTTGCAGTAGCACAACACTGTTTTTGTCATTTTGATGTGAAAGTCTTTCATCCTGCAGATACTTCTTACAGTGTTGACTGGGAGCATTTGAGCATGCAGGAGACCCAAGAGAATTTCTTCCATTCAGGCTTCCCTGTTCTCTGTTTTTCATCTAGTGCGTGAATAGTTTAATATGGCCATTAGCCAACTTGGAGTCTTTACTTGGAAGTGGAGTTGTCTCCTTGATCTATTTTTATATTTCCTCCAATTTAATATTTCTCCAAACCTACTGGTAGATCTTTCCCATAAACTGGTGCTATTTCAGATTTTGCTTAGTGTGTGTGTGAGTGAGAGAGACTGTAGACAGACAGATTGGGTTTTTTTAAACTACAATAAGTAAGTATATCAGGCTCAATACACCTATTTCTATATGGGTATATTGACATTGATATTTAAAAATGCACAGTTTACTACGGTAATATACGAGTAGTGCCTATTGAAATTTCAGAAATATGGGAGAGATATTGTGGAAAACTTTGCTCACATTTATTTCTCTTGTTGCAGGCAATACATGAACAGAAAAGGTGGATTCAACAGGCCCCTGGACTTTATTGCCTGATGTGTCTGCAGCTGTTACCGATAAAAAACTCCACTGAAGTCTCTCTTGTCTGGCTAAGAGGTTCTATCTTCTCACCCCAAAAGGATTCGGGTCGTTTTTGTGAATAATTCCTTGAAGTTACATTTCCTAGGCTGAGATGGTATTTTTTTTTCCTCTCAAATGTATCTTTTGCACAGTGGTTTTTCTGATGTTGCTATTCCACATTTGTAGGTTTCCTCTTTTAAATATTGTCAGTTAAATTAAAAAAGAAACATCTTGTCTCCTTGAGTAAAGTTGAACTAGACCAACTTTTCTAAAAGACAGAATCAAAAATTGATTGGTAATGCTTGGTTCCTGAAATATGTTGATGCTGAATTCCTTTTTAAACGGTACCCAGAAGACAATTGGTTCTTAGCACAATGGGATTTAACTCGCTTGTTCCTTTGCTGCTTCAGCCACGTAATATATTTCAGATCCTGTATTCTTGCTCTCTGTCCAGCAGGGGGCACTCAAACCAGCGAGTAATTGAAGAGCTTCCCTTGTTTGCTTGCATTATACCCTTAAATTCTTCTAGTATTCACTGGCATTGATTGGGATATTTGATTTGCATAATTACATCACTTGTGTATTCATTGCAGAATGTAAGAATAATTATCAAAGTCCAGCAGCCCCGCTGTTACACTAAAAGATTTATAACTTGGGGGGGGGGGGCTGATTTGCAAACCACTATTTATTTGGCATACAATGTCAGGGAAATCTATGCTTGCTAGACCCACAATGCAGTCCTGATGGCCTAAATGGCTAGCTCATCCCGTTCAGCACTTGCATGCCTATCCTTGGTGCACCACAGGGGGCAAACTAGCTTACACCAGCTAACTAGCAGGTTGCTGGCTCTTCCGGACTCCAGGCATAGTGCATACCACTATATTTCAATCCAGACAGAAGCTATACAGTAGACCTTCCCAGTGTTTGTATCATGGTGAGGGACCTGCTTTTTAGGAATCTGGGTGCATTGCTGACAGGAGAATATGGATTTAATTTTTTCTTCAAAGGCATAATCAAAATTTATCCTTGATGTTGCAGTTTGCAAGCATACTCAGTAGGGAGTATGGAACAGGATATAATTCTGGGTAGAAATGGAGTTTCTTTTTTTGTGCTGTTACTGAATAGTACATTTGCTTCAGTAATTAATTCAGCAGAGGTATAATCCAGATTAAAATCAAATGCTTAGCTTCCTTTGACCTAGAATGGTAATGGGATTTATTCCACCCACACTCAAATTCAGACAAACCTAGAAGCCAACAGATGTAAAGGTTATGAACAGACAGTTGCCTACAGAAGACGTTCAGGGAGCTGTTTTGGCTACTGGAATGTGAAATATTACTAAAGGGTATGTTCTACAGGTCCTTTTGTTTAAATTAAACCTTTTAATTTTGTTCTTGCCTTCTGTTGTGTCATAAAAATAAAGCAGAGAGGTGAGAGTCACATTTTAAAACGGGATGTGCTTGTACGTGGAACCACCTTGAGAAAACCTGGGAACCAATAAAGCTGGAACTTCCAGTTGTATAGTTATTTTAACAGTCATGGAATTACATATTTATAATAAGTACCGGTATATGAATGATAAAAAAGGTAAAGGTTCCACTCACACATATGTGCTAGTTGTTCCCGACTCTAGGGGGCAGTGCTCATCTCTATTTCAAAGCTGAAGAGCCAGCACTGTCCGAAGACATCTCCGTGGTCATGTGACCAAAGCGCCTAAAAGCCTAAAAGTGCCTAAACGCCAAAGGCGCACGGAACGCTGTTCCCTTCCCACCACAGGTGGCCCCTATTTTTCTACTTGCATTCGTTATGTGCTTTCGAACTGCTAGGTTGGCAGAAGCCGGGACAAGGAACGGGAGCTCACCCCGTTACGTGGCACTAGGGATTCGAACTGTTATATCATTATATAAATCATTATATGAATGATACATAGATGTAAATATGTATTTTCTCAATATATTGTTTTGGGGTTTTACATACTGCATTCAGCAGTGGCGACCTCAATCTCAGATTGGTTCCTTCCGTGTGGTGGGGGAGCCCGGCCAGGCCCAGGTTCATCCGGGCATGTTACATGTGCTCCTCTGCTAAAATACCAGCGGGCCTATTTTCATACCAAGCAGGGTGGTGATTTGATGCTGAAGAGACTTCTGGGCTAGCTTAGGACAAGTGTTGACAAGATGTGTGGATTAAAACTGCCAGAATTCCTGCTTTTTAAGATGTGTGACTTGGGAATTCTGGGAGTTGAAGTCCTGCAACTGGATCGCACCAGGGTCAGTCTTGTTGCATTAAGGCCCGGGAACCGAGTTTGCAGGCCGGCCGCCCCGGAGGTGGGAGAGGCGAGCAATGCGCATGCTCCCGGCTGGCTCGATGTTGACTTCCTTCTGGTTGGGCGGGACGATAGAACAAACACGTGGCCGGGGGCGGGGCCGGTCACAAACCAACACAATAAACGGGGTGGGGCGCCCGGAGGCGTTGGCCAATCCGAAGGCTGAACGGAGTTACAGGAACCGAGCGGACCTATGAGAGCCGCCACGGGATGTAGCTCCGCCGAGGCTGGCCAATGAGGCCTCCCTTTCAGGCAAAGCAGAATAGCAACGGAACCGTCGAAGGAAGCGTCATCCTGGGGCTCGCCCAATCAATCGGTACGACTATCGTGCTGAAGCGCCTCCCAGCGACCGAGCCAATGCGTGGATCAAATAAGGGGGCGGAGCTGGTTGGTGTTTTCTGTTCCGCGAAGGGCCAATCAGAGGATCGGGAGGGCGGGAGCAGCGACTGCCGGCCAATCGCGGCCGCGCTGGGCGGGTAGCGGGTTGGGCTGCGGTGGCGAGGGGCGGGCTTGGCTGCGCCGAGTCTGTCAGGCTGAGGTGGGGTAAACACAGACGGCGCTGGGGCAGCGGCGGTGGCGTTGCGGGGAAGCGAGAGGACGAGCCGGCCAGCCCGGCAAAATGGCGGCTGCCGCGCAGGTGTGCGAGAACATCCAGATGCTGCTGGAGGCGGCCGAGTTCCTGGAGCGCCGCGAGCGAGGTAGGCCGCCCGGGGCCCCCGGGAACAAAGCGCCTCCGGCAGGGAGGCCCCGCAGCCCTTCCTTCGGGGGGAGGCCGCGCGCTGCTCCCCTCGCCGGGTCCCCTCCTCCCGGTCGAGACTCCTTCGCTCGCCGGGCCCGGCCGCAACGGCAGCTCCGCGGCGCGCGAGGGCCGAGACAAAGGAGAGGGGCGGGCGGGCCTGGCCTCCTAAGTGCCGCTTTCCCTCCGCAGAGGCCGAGCACGGCTACGCTTCCCTGCTGCCCTACAGCGCCAAGGAAAGGGAGGCCTTGAAGAGGAGGAGCAGGCCCAAGAAAGGCGGCGGCGGCGGGGGCAACAGGTAAGGCGGCGGGGCCGGTCGGGGTGCTCCGTCCCCGCGTCCCACCCCCCCCCACCCCCTTGAATAGCAATCAAGAAACGAAGTAGCAGTAAGCATGACTTCGTTTTGCAGGTTGACAAACTCGTTGTCAGGCTCCAAAAAACAAGAAAGATGCCAAACTAAAGCAAACTATTTGCATCACTAAATTATACTCCGAGAACTCTGAAGAAGAAGCTGTCTTGACTCTCTTCCTCCCAGATAATCTAAACTTTGCTGTTTCTTGTTCCTCTGAAATGTAGCTAGTTCACTCCCAGCTTCCAACATTACTCTCACCTGAAATGGGGAATGCCGTTTTATTATTTTCAATAATTTTCGACTGTTTTGTAGTTTTAGAATTGTAAGTCACCCAGAGTCATTTGGCTGAGATGGGCAGCTATAGAAATAGAATGAATAAATAAATGAATAAATAAATAAATAAGGCAATTGATAAAGTTGACCATAGCCACCTTCATGATAAAATGGAATAATGTGGAATGGATGGTCTTCTTACCAGATGGATTTAGTTGGTCGAACTTTATGGCTCTATGTCTATATTCAAAGAGGTGTGTAGTATTCCAGTATTCCAAGGCTCTGTCCTGGACTTCGTTATGTTCAACATTATCAATTTGATTTAAACAAGAAGATAGAAGGGATGCTTATCAAATGTGCATATAACAAAATGCTGGGTGGGTTGGCTGACACTCCAGAAGTTAGGCTTTGGGTTCAGAAGAATCTTGATATCTAATAATATGCATAATTCTCAATAGCGAGAAATGTAATGTAAGATTACTGCATTTTTGTAAGAAAACTATATGCTCAGATACAAGGTACCTGGCTTAGCAGTAGTAGTTGGGAGAGAATGCTCAAGAAAAATCACATACCGGTAAATTGTTTTTCTCAGTTTGCCTTATTATCTTTCTCTTCAAAAACACAAGGCCTGGGATATCACCACAAGGACCTTTGCTTATACAAACCACACAGTTCTCCCTGAAGCTCTGGAACGCTGGCCAGTCGAGCTGGTGGAGAAGCTGCTTCCAAGACACTTGCAGATTATCTATGAAATCAATCAGAGGCATTTGGATGTAAGTAGGGTTTCATTCAGGGGTGGGTTCTACTTACCTCTACTACCGGTTCTAAAGGTGCACGCACTTTGTGTGTGGTCGGCGCGCGTGGAGCGCATGTCTGGTGCGCGCACAATGGGCGCTCCCATGCATGCGCAGAAGCTTTTTTTGACAAAAAAGCTTCTTGCGCATGCACACAAGCGC
>JANHFM010004448.1:17082-29428 GCA_032468115.1 Grayia smithii
ACAGCCTTGTTGTTGTTGTTGTTGTTGTTGTTGTTGTTGTTTATACAGATCTTGAAAGTTTCTAGTGTTTTTGCATCTGTGGCACGGGGAAGCTCCAAAGACTCGAGGGCATCCTTCAGAAGACGCTGAGGATTCAGCAGGCCTAACGCCCTCTCTCGGAAACAGGACAAGGCCTGCTTGTGCAAACTCTAGACAAGGGGGGGGGGGGGAAAAGAGAACGTGCTTTTTTTTTCTCTTTAACTTCTGTGTGAGACTTCTGAAGACCTGGCCTCATTATCGAACAGTTGCCTGGGGAACCAATTTGGATCCATCCCACGGTGTTCCTATCATCAGGGCAGCGATGCTGGCCCTGTCAAAATACATGAAAAGGACAAGGGCCGCTGGGAATTTCTCACAGACACGTTCGGTGTATCCAGGGCTAGCAGAGGAGCCATTTGCTAAATTTGGATCCAGGGTTTCTGTTCCGTAGCAGAGCTCCCTACTTCTCCTCAGTGGAGCTGGTTCATTGCTGAAGGACTCCGTCTCTGTGGCTTCTATACCCACCATTCTCCCCACTCCAGTTTTTTTCTACTCGGCTTATTTAAAAAAAAAAAAATTACTTTATCGGTTTGGTACATCAGAAGTTCTTTGTTCAAGGAGACGCAGCCAGTTCCTCTTTTATACAGTCCCCGACTTACAATCATTCAAAGTGACAACATCATTGGAAAAAAAAAAAAGAGAGACATCAAACCTCTCCTTGCGCTTACAACCGTACCAATAAAGGAGAATATTTGTAGCTCGGGGGTTGAAATGAGGGCTCTTTGGTGGTCTCTGAGCTTGGTTGGTTGTTGTTGGTTTTTTTGTTGCGGCTGTTTTTTGCAGATGTCAGCCCTGATGATATTATCTAGTGGGGTAATGAAACATCTGCAAGCGGTTATCAGTGCTAGTTAGGAGTGGGGTTTGTGCTCTGTTTATATAAAATGAGAATGTGACAGTTGAAGAGTCCCGAGGTCATGTGATCACCTTTTACAACTGTCAGGGTTCCAAGTAGGACCACCAAGTAGGTGGTCCTACTTGGTGCAAGGAACCAACCTTCCAAGTAGGTTCCTTGCAGGACCACCTTCTGCCTCCCTCCCACCGCCCTGTGCGCTCACATAGGGCTGCCCTCCTCAGGGTGCCATCGGCCAGACAATGTCGGTTGGTGGTGCCCAGGGAGAGGGCATTCTCTGTGGGCACACCGACCCTCTGGAATGAGTTACCCACTGACCTCCGGACCACTCCTGACCTCCACTCCTTCCATCAGGACCTGAAGATGTGGCTGTTCCAACAGATCGGCTGACGTGATCGGGTTTTTAATTTTATTGGCTTTTAAATTTGTTTTAATGCTAATATAAATTATTTTATTGTGTTATTGCTTTTTAATTTTGTGAGCCGCCTTGAGTCCTTCAGAAGAAGGGCGGCATATAAATTAAATAAATAAATAAATAAATTTGTTCAGTATCATTTCTGTTGGCTGAAATAAGTATCAGCCACTTTAATGAAATTCTATGTTTTTTTAAAAAAATAGTTTGAAAGTAAAATGGAAAGATATTTTCTGAGAGTTAATAATTCTCAAGGGATGTTAAGCATATTGATATTCTCAAGGAAGGGAAGCCAGAGGAAAACTTAGCTGCACATCAAAACATTTAAGTAGGAAAAGGCGGTGGCAAGGCAAACTGGGGTAAGAAGATATTGACATCTGTCCCTTGCTATTGACAGGTCACTCCTTCTTGGCCCTGGAGTTCTCTGCAACTGACCCCATTGCAGGGAGAATAAGCCTATTCCAAAAGACAACCCCAAGTGACTGTTGGAACCAATAGGGGTTCAGAAGGAACTTGGGGTTATTCCTGAGGCTCTGGTGCATGATTTGTCTAAGGCCTTAGTTGTAACCTGGAATGATTCATGGTTCATCTGAATAATACCATTCCTATGTGAGCTTTAGCCCCTGCTCAGGCCCCTTTTGTTTCCCTTGGAAACATTTTTTGCTCCTGTTCCTTTCAGAGGCCATTCATCTACCCTCTATTCTGGGGGAGGTTTCAGATCTGGAATTATCAATATGTTGATGATAGCCAATTGCATCAGGGATGGATTCCGCTTACCTTTGCTACCAGTTCGCTCATACACACGACACTTCTGCACATGCGCAGAGCGTATTTAATGACATCCGGGAGGGTGGGCCAAGCTTCCTGTCACCGCTGCAACTGGTTCTTCCAAACCAGGGCGAATTGGTAGCAACCCACCACTGAATTGCATACTACAACCCTAGGCTGAGTCAGAAATGCCACTGAACTCCTGTCCTGGTGCCTGACAATCCTGTAGGTCTGGATGGAAGAGAGCAGGCTTAAATTAAATGCCAGCAAGGCTGAGCTACTGTTATACATAGAGTGTGCTTTATGCCCATTGTTTTGCCTCTAGATGGAGTTGTCCTACTTCTGAAGAAGCAGGTCTGCAATTTGGGTGTTCTCCTACTTCCTGTTAGATCAGCAGATGGAAGCTGTGGCCAGAAGAGCTTTTGCCCAACTTGGGCTGGTTACCAACTGCATCCCGCTTGAAGTGAGAGGATCTGAATACAGTGCCTCATACTCTCATCACCAGCCCATTTAGATCACTGGAACACACTCTACAAAGACTACCTAGAAGCTTTGGTTGGTGCAAAATACAAAGGGCAGGGTGCTCACATAAGTTTACTATTGAACAGGTTTTTATACCTATTTTCAGGTGCTGCATGGGCTTCCTATTAATTTCTGAGTGTAATTTAAAATGCTGTTATTGATCTATAAAGACCTTTGTGGTTTGGCACCTGGCTATCTGCAGAACCACATCTCCACACATGTCAGTCCAACAACTAGGCTCAAGCCAGGAGAAGCACTGATTTCCACCATTTTCAAGAAAATGGTGAAGCTTGGAAATCCTGCTATTTGCTGATAAGATTGGCCTTCTGGAATGACCTCCAAATGAAGATTAATTTGTCTCCAGTGTGGTCTTCTGGAATATATGACTTCTGGTAAAAGCTAAACACAGAGTGTTTGCAGAAGCTTTTGAACTTTGAGAGTCTATCTATCTATCTATCTATCTATCTATCTATCTATCTATCTATCTATCATCTATCAATCTATCTATGAGGGTTATAGTTATTGTATTTTTACATTTTGTTCACATATTTTAATATGTTGTTTGCCACAAACTTGTGATTTTGGTAGCTAACAAATTTTACAAATAATAAAAACAAAGTGGTGTTCTTTCAAAATGCTTTTCTCTGGTCTGATCATCACCTTCTTGAAATAGTACATAGTTGCTTAACAGTAAAACTGCTATCTTAGACATGCCAACATCCTTTACTCTAAATCATTGCTTTCAGCTGTGATAGATGATGGAGTTGAGGACAAACATGATTCAGGACTTTCTGCCAAGGTTATTGGTTTTAAGTGAGGAAACTGTTCTGTCCATTTTCCCCACTAAGGAGTCGGGAGACTATAAAGTCCCAAATATGATCCCAAAAACTGCAGGTGCCAGTAATCCAAATAAACATAGATCAATTAGCAAAATTAACACAGCTTTAAATAGCTTGGTTCACCAGATGCAGAGCCATAGCAGGGTTCCATAAAATGTAAAGTTATTAGAAATTAAACCATTAATCATCTGTTCAAAGGCCTGGATGCAAAAACCCTTCTGTCTGAAATGGATGATTAAAAAAATGGCATGGATTTAAAGGGGACAATTCAGTTGTTCCAAGTCTGATTTTGAACCATGTTCTATAGCTTTGATTCAATTGAGAATGGGGGATTATGACCAGAATTTTTCCCTGCTCCCAGCACATGCAACTACTGAATCCTAGCAACTCTGAAGAGCTATTTCAGATACTGTCAACCTTCATCTATTTTGTTCAGATTGTTTGAATGATCTAATGCTGTAAAGAGAAGTAGCAGGCCAAATGTACATGAAGTTAGTGGTGGATTACAAAGGCATCCGAATTATTGAATATGTTAGTGGTGATTATAGTACTACTTGTTACAGAGAGGGAATAAAAGGGAATAGTAGCATTATTCCCATAATCAGGTATAGATGCAATCTTTGCATAGATGTTAAACAAGTTGTGCATCACTCCAACAGTATATTAGATTCATATTTTAACATTTTCCCCATCTACCCCTGCATCATTATCCTTTTAATATTTTCACATAACTGATTACTTTCTTTTCACTTTATTTTTTGAAACCCAGTTTTCGTCTTTGATGGATCGCTATCACACATGTATAAATTGCTATTTTTTTTCTTTTAGTTTCAAATATCATTTGCAGGGGGTTTTTTTCATTCCACTCAACCTGGTAGGTGCTCCTTCTTTAGCCTTTTTCACCCAATACAATTAAAAAAAAAAATCTATGAAAATTGTTGTGCCTTTTTCATCTTGTTCTCCTTTACTACATTGTTTGCAACTTTCAGGGATTTTTTTCCCCTCTAAAACATCCCCCATGTTCCCCTGTATTTCAGTAATTCATTTCTTTAAAAAAAAAACACCTTTTATCACTTTCCAAGTCATATTCTATCATAAACAGCCAACTCTTTCCTTCCCCACCACAGTTAAATCTTATCCCAATATCCCTTTTAAATTCTTCTTCATCATCACTCTTGCTGATTTGACTACTGTTATTGAAACTGCAAATTTTCTGTGAAGGAGGTTTCACTAAGCAACCCACTTTATTTAATACATTATTCATCTAATGTCCTATAGTAATTTTTATTGGAGTTTTTCCTTTACATATCTCTAATATATAGTTAACAGAACTGTGATATTGTTTATATAACTAAAATCACAATTCAGTGCAGTATATACATTATATACTTCCTATATCTAATCACTCTATATCATTATATTTCCATTTCTTATTTCTATTATCTATCCATGTGTACCATTTTTCCCATACCGCATAATATTCTGAATCATCTTTTTCCTTTAATTCTAATGTAATTTTATCCATTTCCGCGCAATCAAATATTTTTTGGATTACCAATCCCTCTGGTGGTATACTATTTTCCTTCCAATATTGCACGAAGGCAATTCTTGTCGCTGTTAATATATGCAAGATCAAATAATTTATCTTTCTGTCATATTTTGTTTTAAATATTCCCAGGAGAAACAGTTCCGGATTTACTTCTATTTGGCTTTTGGTTAGGTCTTGCAGCCATCCTTGTATCTTAATCCAATACTTTTTCGCTTCAGGACATAACCACCATGCGTGAAAGAAGTTACCTTGTCCTTGATTACATTTCCAACAGTTTGGACTTAAATTTGGGTACATCTTGGCCAGCCTCGCTGTTGCTAAATGCCAATGATCTAATGTCATTTACAGAGAACTCAACCAGCCCAATGAGTCCCTTTATAACATACCCCATTCCATGCAACTTCAAGTTGCCAAGTTTGAAGACCTCTGCCTTAAGGTTTCTCTAAGATTGTCAGTATCCTTTCCTCTTAAGTGTGACTTGATTTGAAACATTTACCTCCTTCAGACAACCCATGAAGTTATTGCTGATAGGAGATCCAGGTAAATCAGCTGTACTGGGACTTCCACCGACATAGAAGAAGTCATCTGAGCCAAGCATAGTATAATCCTCTTGTGTGTAGCCAGTAGTGGTGAGGATTCCATCCACAGAGATTGTCACCTGTTTGAAGGATGCAATGGACAAAACAAAAACAAAAAAAAGGAAAAGAAAAACAAAATTCCCAGCAATGACCTTACGGTTCTTAAAAGAGCAAGTCCTCTCCCTATTTTTATAAAACTTTTAGGATAGGTTTTGCTGATCTTTGTTGATTCATTGCAGCTCAGTTCCATTTTCTGGTCTGCTTTTTGTCCCTCCACTCCAAGTCCTTAATCACCTGCGTTGCTAGTTCAACTTTGCTACTGCCAAAAAAGATAAGCTATTCTACCTGCCATTGATGGCTTCCATTTAATAAGGCCAGAAAATGGAGCAATCGGTGGACGGGAGCGCTTATCTGAGCTGATAGTATGATTGATTAGCCATTATTGGTAGTGATTATTGTTAGTTATGACTGTTAGCAAAGACACTAATGATGAAGTTGATATATTTGATTTTGCTTCTTTGTATTTATTTGGCTCACAGCACACAAATGAACATGCATTCAGGGAAGGGAGGAAGGAAAGGGATCTCACTTTCAATACATTATGGAATGAACATGCTATGTGCCTACAAAGACACCCACCACCACCCAGTACTGCAACTTAAAAAGAAAAAAAAAAGTACAAAAATTAAAAAAAATCAGGATTAAAAAAAATGAAAGAAGTCAACCATACATCAGCAAAAATGAAAAATATAAAGTGAATTTGAAAACAAGAGAAAAAAAATTTGGCAAACGTGCTCACACTCTGCACTTCAGCACACCCATGCCACTGTTTCTCAAAATCCAGAAGGACAAAGAATCCTGAGAGAAATTTTTTTCACACTTGCATGCATTCCTTTAAAAAAGCAAAAAATGAAACCATAAACTATAAAAGGAGAAAAACAATGCTTAAAAGAAAGGAAGACTAAATTTTAAAAATCTAAAAATAGTCCAAACCCCATAATTCATGGAAGGCAATGGGAAACAGAAGGGGAGGGGGCAGGAAAGGAAGGCTGTGGAAATGATATATGTATGTGATTTAAAAGTTAGTTTGGTGGCTTAGTGGACAGATGGGTAGATATAGCTGCAGTATGGTGTTTGGGAAAGGAGGTGGGGATTAACCAGACATAGACATGCCATGCAGCGTATATATTGCCCTGAACCAAACAACTGGCTGAGCTTCTGTTGGTTATGGCTGGTGGAATTTCAAAAAGACAGAGAAAGAATATGTGTGAGGCTGGCCCAATGAAGAGGTTAAGATGGAGTGAGAAAAAAAGAGGGAAGTTTGGCCGAGTTTTGCCTACAACTGTTATTAGAGCCCCCCCCCCAAAAAAAAAAATGAAGGGGGGAAAGACTGGGCTCACAACAACAAACTGTAGGCCCTTGGTAGGACATGGTAGTTGAGTTAAAAACCTTCAGAAAAACAGAAAAAGAAAAAAGAAAGTCTCACCTCCCCAAACTAAAAAAAGGAGGGGAAAATAAAGGAAAGTAAGAAAAGGGATTAGCAAAATATTGACAAAAATAGAATTAAAAAATCTTTTTAAATAGATAAAGTGAAGAAGCCAGCAAAAGAGATAATTAAATCCCATTTCCAGAACTATTGTATTTATTTTCCTTTGTTTTTGTCTTACGGAAAATATATAAAAATACAAATAGGAAGAAAAGGTAACTATAGCAAAATCAAAAGAAGAAGAAGGGGAAGGTAAGTTTAAAGCGGAAGAAAAATAGGGGATGGGAGATGGAGAGGGAAAGGAAGATAACACACGGCAAACCCAAAAAAAGAGACAATAAGAATGATATCTACCAGACAATGTAGTTTGTTTACCATAGCGTGTCCAATGCCTGAGTGCTTTGCGGAAAAGGGGGAAGAAAGGAAATTAAAAAATTGTGAACAGAACGATTGTTAATTAAAATAACCAAAAGCAAAGATGAGTCGTTAGGGTGTTAGTACATTAGTCGGTTAGTAAAAATGACACATTGCATGAATGGTCTAGTGTTAGTTTTTCAAAAAAAGGCATGGGGTGCCCGACACACACAGAGTGAAAAAGAGGACAGCATGAGCAGGACTGTCTGGGAACCATGCCATAGAGACTGTTAGAAGGAAGGGAACTGCCTGCCCTTCCCATTCTTATGCTATTAGTTACCCATCCCACTCTCAGAAACAAGGGATATTTCCTCTAAAACCCGAGTAGAATTTGAAGGATACAAACAATACTTACTTTTCAAGTGAAAATCACCCTCTGTACTTCTCCACCCACATAAATAATGACAAACCATCGTGAGTGATTTTAACCATTCCGTCCCACTTCCCAATCCATTTCAACCTCCTTTTAGAGTTCCATTCAATACTATCCTCTGGTATAGCTCAGATATTCTAATCAACTCAACCTATCTCTTGAGTATAAACAGTTGCTTGATAATTCCTATGCACCCACCAATTCCCGGGGTTATTTTTTTCCTTTACGGTAGTTGAACTTTTAGGAAAGACATACAGAATATAAAAGTCCAGACTAACAGAGACAACATGTAGCTCACCTGCAATATTCAGGAAAATGGGGAGAAGTTTCCCTAATTGAAGGAGGCATGAAGATTGCTTGCATCAGGTATGGAAAAAGGTTGACAGAATTTAACATGTCATTTGAGGAAAGGGAAGACTTGTCTTTCTTACCCATGGATAGTTTTATAACTGACTTCCAAACTGCTAGGTTTGGTGATACTTGTTTGAGAGACTTCAAAGAAAGGTTTAATTAGTAGTGTTTAGAGATGTTACCAACATGGGGAAACATATGTTGATAACTGAGTTTTTAGTTCTTCTAGTTTCCAATGGGTGCTGGAATTCTTTGATTATGCAAACTTGAGAGACAAGTATTTTTTTTTCCTGAAACACCAAAACTAAGGGTAATTCCCTGTAATGTATACATTCACCTCATCAAATAGATTTTACTGTTTTCATTGTGTTTTATCATAGTCTTTCAATAGCCTGGTAAACTTGAGTAGAGCTGCACAACGAGCAAAAAGAAAAGGTAATATCTGTAGCCAATCTAAAATTTATTGGAAAAAAATGCTGCAGTTCTTAAATTGTGAAATTAAGTTCCACATTGTTTTAAGTGATTGTAGGTTGGGTGAGATTGGACCAATAAGGTTGTTCTGTTCAATCTCCTGCTCAGATACATTTAGATTTTACAATTTCAAAGAATTTTGTCTTTGTTTCATGTTTATTTATACTATTTTATACTATTTTATTATTTGAAGTTAATAATATAAAAATAGTATCCTTAAATAACATTTTGATGAAAAGGCAAAAGCAGGATAATAACAGTTATTGGTAGGCTGTGTTCTTTTTATAGCAATAGCACTTAGACTTATATACCGCTTCACAGGGCTTTACAGCCCTCTCTAAGTGGTTTTACGGAGTCAGCATATTGCCCCCAACAATCTGGGTCCTCATTTTACCAATCTCGTAAGGATGGAAGGCTGAGTCAACCTTGAGCCTGGTGAGATCTGAACTGCCAAATTGGAGGCAGCCAGCAGTCAGCAGAAGTAGCCTGCAGTACTGCATTCTAACCACTGTGCCACCACAGCTCATGTATGTGTTGTTGTTTTTAATTGTTACTGTGGAGTTTGGTGGCTTTAAAATCAAATCAAATCAATAAAATGTTTAGCGGAAAAATATTACAGCAGCAATATAAGTGCTATTTTCATATTCTTTTATTTTTAATCATGAAAATTATTATTTTAAGAAGTCTTTCATCACATGCTGGAAAGCATGACTGAGAAGCATGGCACATAGAATTTGTACCATTTCCTTTGTTTTACATATTATTTGGATCTGCATATTTAAATGTACCTACAAGAAAAACAAATAATATTACCAACCTTTTTCTGAAAGTGCTGGTGAAAAATATTGACACTTTCCCATTCTACCATTAAAAAGGTTTACATTCAATAAAACAAACATTTTTGTTAAAATAACGATATGGGAAATTTACTGAGGCACAAACTACTTTGAATTAAGTTAATGTATAGTGATTTCTCAATGCAACAAAATGTTATTTTTTATATAGAGCACATCCTTTCTTAAAAAAAAACGGCATATGCTTTTTAAAAAATGAATGTATAGCTGTTCTTTTATAAGTTTATGGTGTCAGGCTATAGGTACAAAATAGCAAATTTGAATTATAAGAGCCACAAACATTTATGCCTGCTCAAAGAAAACAAAACTTGTTTTTTAATTGAAAAGTATTCCATAATATGATAATTTTAATGTGTTCCATGAAGCATTTCTTGATAGAGAAAAAAATGGAATGCTGTTGTCCAACAAAAATGTTATTTCATTCTGTTATACATATATATTGTCTGAATATATAAGAAAGCAAAAACAAATATCTATTTTTTAAAAACTGCTGTAAATTCTATATTGCCACATCCTCTGTCCATATTTTGAACAGGCAGATGGGTTATAGCTGGAAATATTAGTTTTACTTTGGATTTTGCCCATCGTTAAATGAAATTCTCTCCTATTTACAGAAAAATAATACACCACTAACTAAAATGGTTATTAAATTGAAATAGTTCTTCTTTTAAGAATTAAGGGAAGTCCCCTTCCAGATCCTGGCCCTAAGAATTGCCATCTGCAGTAACTATGTGGTTGGGCCATCTTCATTACTGCTCTCCTTAAATAGAATAGAATTCCTATGAAGACAGATTGGCTCCAATTCTTATGGCCTTTGAAAAAATAAGCCATTCTCTAAAAAGACTATTGATATGAGAACAGTCTGGAAATTCAGCTATTTATGGGTGGAAATGGCCAAATTTTTTGGGGGGGTGGGGGAGAAAAGAGAAAAATATTTTCCTACAGCTTGACAGTGATTGCTAACGTCCTTAGACATACATGGATTATTCTTTTCCATCCCATCAAAGCATAAAATGATTGGTTTTAATATGCATATGTGCGAGTAAAATAAATATGCAATGCTTTGCTTAAATCAAGAAGTGTTTGAACATAAAAAGTTAAAATACCTATTTGAAAGTATCATGGGTGATAAACTAAACAACATTTACCAATCAGTAAGAACTAAAAGGGGGATATGTACAATATAACATTTATTTGTCATGCTGCAAATGGTCCCTAGTGACTTAATATATTTCACCAGCTTTCAGAAGGAAGGTTATTTATATTCATCTGTACCTATTAAAAGCTTAAGTGTATATTTTAGGAGAGAGGGAACAGTTTTGATACTTTAAGTCTGGGTATCTATGTAAAAATATTATCAAATAGAGCTGTGTGTAATAAATGGAGTTATAAAAGGGAAAAAATATTAATAATAATAATAAAGGTATGGGGAAGGGGGTCTTCAAAGAAGCGTTCCTCGTCTATGTAGTCATCACAGGGAAAGATGGATAGAGACAAAAGCAGTAGTAGCATAGCTTCATAATGAAAATCAAAGCAAAGAAATAAGGAGATCTGGAAAAAGTACGGCCAGTATCAGGACCATAAGGTTAAAATAAACACCTCACATACCAAAAAAATAATAATAGAGAGAAACAGAAGAAACAAAGACTATTATCAGCCCAATCCACTAAAGAATCCACCCGCACAAACTCTCTTGAAATGATCTTGCTCAGATATCATTCTCGTGTATGTGCAGCAATGCAGTTTGTCATTCATGGCAGAAGGTTTGTGCAAAAGAAAGTCCAAGTGAATCAGGCCCATTACAGAATTAAAGTAATGATATTATGGAAATGGTTAAATCAATTACCAGGACATAAAGGAGAAAAAGAAAGTGGATAAAGCTGCTGCAGAAAATACTTTCCATTCCTACTGTAATTAAATGCAACAAGAATATTACTGATAAGATTGAAATGTAATTAAGGAAATAAGAAAAAAAAAGAAAGGAAAAGAAGGGAAAAGTGCAAAGGAAAAGTGAGATTAAAGTGAAGTTAAGTCACAAAATATAGTGTTAAAATAAATTGGAGATGGGGGAAAAGTAGAAAATTATCAAGTGGAAATGAAGTTATTGCGATGAGGCCAAGTTATAGTAAATGAATGAGCATTTGTTTTCCTTCAAGTTACTAGATGTGTTAGAAGCTCCTCCCACTCCATACATCTTTCAGCTTCCTTCTAGCTACTAATTTACTATTATGTTTATTCACTACAACAGAGCTTTACCACAGTTCTCTTCCTTTCCTCATTACCTGCCGCAGGTTGCGAGTCACTTTTACGTTGTGCCATTGGTTGTCATTAAATTTGCCACTGACTGGCTCCACAATGGCTTCAAAGGCTCCAGATCCCAAGTTAATGATCAGTGAGACGGCGCCATCTTTCAGAGCCAGGTTGACATAATCAGCCGACTTGCCAGTGTGCAGGATAAGGCCGTTGCGCTGCCATGTCTTGAAGGACAGCGTGATTTCATCACTGCTGCTTTGAATGGGGTTCTGGGAGAGGTCATAGCACAGGTATTCAGAGCCACGGAAAGTGGCTACATTCTCATCTCTTGCTGCAGAAAGACAAAAAGAAAAATGCAGAAGACTGGTCAGCTTTGTTTCATGAAGAAATAACATTCACTTTAATTCACTGAAACAGATATTCATGAATCATAGTTATTTTTGTTCTTGCTTTGCATCTATTTACATTGCTTATACAGGTGAAACTCGAAAAATTAGAATATCATGCAAAAGTTCATTTATTTCAGTAATGCAACATAAAAGGTGAAA
>JANHFM010004450.1:29816-40853 GCA_032468115.1 Grayia smithii
TCTCTCTCTCTCTCTCTCTCTCTCTCTCTCTCTCTCTCTCTCTCTCTCTCTCTCTCTCTCTCTCTCTCTCTTCCCTCCCTCCCTCCCTCTCTCCTTCTCTCCCTCTCTCACCCTCTCTCTCACCCCACCCCCAATCAAGTCCACCCTGAACAGCATCATGCAGCAGCAGACCTGAGGCTGGGCCTGAAGGTCCAGGACCTCAGTTTCAACTCTATTGCAACCACTGCCATTCGAAATGGCCACCTTGCACCATTCCCCAAGGTGTGTAAGCACAGCCTCCAAAAATTATGTGCTTTCAAGAATAGTTGTTGGTGAATGCTGGTGTGTCACCCAAAACATCATGGCATGCCATCTTTGTCATAAGTTCACCATCACTATTGGGATTCAGGAAGGGGACTTCTGTTGCAGTACCTGTGCTTTAGGAAAGCAGTATTCATGCAACCTTCAGCTTGCCTGTCTTCATATAATCTTTACAAACTTGGAGTTTCCTGAAGCTTTCAGTTAGGGACTTGGGATGGCAACTTTGAGATGGGGGTAATGTAGTTGGATATTATGTTGTCACTTGGATGGTGGTTGTTTTTTAAGCAATTCATTTCTTTTCAATGTAGCCCCCCAGAATCATGTTGGACTAGAGTGGTCTAGAAATTCAATCCAGCCAGCCAGCCACCCAACCATCTGTCCATCCATCCATCCTCCCAAAGAGGCTGTGGTTCAGGTGGTATGTAAAACTGTGGACCAGAGTGGCCCAAACTCCTGAAATCTTCTTGGTGTCCTGAGGGACCTCCAGGACTGGTGCATATTGTGTGAATAGAACTCTATGGCAAAAATCCAGGAGCCTCTTCAGCACATACTGTGAGATCCTCTTCCAACCTGTGTTGAAGGCACAAAGACCAGGATCTCTTTTAGCTTCCAGTCTCCTCCCACCAGTTCCAAGAAAGTTTTTTTAGCCTTCTCTTGAGGCATGAACTCTGCCAAAGAAGCTGAGATGCATCTGAAGTGGGTGAAATTGAAGCAAGGTAGCTGCTTTTAACAGTGGAATCAATGATTCATGGAGGTTATCAGCTCTTCTTTGCTAAATGTGTTCAAGGAAAACCAAAATGAGTGGAAGAAAAGGGATGGCAGCTCCCTCACATTTTTTAGAACCTTTGAAAATAGAGGTGCTATTTAATTCTTATGACTAATATCCACTGACAACTTGATCCTCCATGAATTTTTCAAAATTCTTTTCCTCGAGCCATCTAAATACTTAGATTTAGGTTCAAATTATGCTAGTTAATCTCATGAGGTTATGATGCCTTTTTTTCTTAATGAGTTGTGACATACCTCGGGTGTTTAAAACCCAAAATAATATCCCAGCTTCTTCCTCATAATCCAATTTCCCTTAATTCGGCTCATCTGTTCTCAGTTTGAGGTTATGAAATTTGCTATCTTTTGAGTAATTTGCCTTCATTTGTGTGACTCGATTAATTCATTTAACTTGTCTTCAAGGAAATGAAAATGGAAGCATCACAAGTTGATCTGCAGCAGCTTGCTCCCCTGTTACAACCAGGATAGAAACTGTCAGGAATCTGGAGGACAAACCCAACTGCTTGCTTTTCTGTGTGATGTTCCAAAGCTGTCCTATAATAGCTGGGAAAGCCGCAGTAGGGAATCTTCCCAGCTAAATGGAATCTTTTCATTGCTTGCTCCAAGCACCATGCAGAGAGAAAAAATGATGACTTTGAAGATTAAAACATCTTCCACTTTATCTGCAGTGCCCCTTTTCACATCTTCAGTTCCACTTCTCCAAATGAAGCCTAGTTCCCAATTGCATAGACATTGCTGGCTCTTATGGCATTCGATTGTTGCTTGTCTTTGGCTCATGTGTACGTCTTCATTAGCCTTGTGTAATATTGGAGAATGACTAGGGGCAGATGATCCTTTTTGATTAAAGAAAAAACAACATCTACATTTACGCTTGACTAGAAACCCTATATGAACTTTGTTTTGCATAAAATGAAAACAATTCCCTTATTTGTGGATTTGATGATTAGCAAAAAGACACTGGGTAATAGAATAGAGCGTGCTTTATCTTGTTATCATAGAGTAAGAGATAATTTTGTAACTGTACTTATTTTTTTGGGCAAAGGAAATCTAAATCTATTTCTTTCTTTATTTAAAAAAATTATATTGCTGCCTACTCGCACATGGTGACTCAAGGCAGCTTACAGGACATAAAAACACAATATAAAAGAAATAAAAATAGTAAAAAATAAAAATAATAAAATAATAAACCCCCCACCCCACCCCAAGGAAGGAAGTGATAGTGGAGTCCTTGGTGCTCTCTGAGCTTTGTTATTCCGTTTCATTATCCAACAGTGCTAGTATTGATGATGTTATCTAGTATGCTAATGAAATGCTTCCAAGAAAACAATCACACCCAGAAAGCATCAAGGATCCCACAGTCCAATCTTCTCTTCATACTGGAAATTGGGAACAATGTTGTGGCAACAACATGCAGAGACCAAAATCAAATTCTCAAATTAAGATGTCTGCCAATTGGAGGGCTTCAGAAATAATGATGGGGGTGACCTTTTTCCAAACCCTTATGGATTGGAATGCTGGTTTAGGAAACCTCAGACAGAGTGTGTGTGTGTGGGGGGGGGAGGAGACAGTGAGAAAATAAATATACCTTCCTTTTGTTTCATATCAGTTGACAGGTAAGCATATATCTGAGACAGAAAATTTTTTAAAAAGAGCTAGAGGGTGGGGGAAGCACTCCCTGTAGCAGAGAAATGAGGGGGTGGAATAGGTGGGAAAGAAAGACTAATTCTCAAATTGAATTTACAATCTAGAGAATCACTGCTGGAAGCAAAGCCAGCTCTGAAATTCTGCTTTTTTAACCACTGTTGGTTCTCATTCAGGCAGAACTTGCCTTTGGGATTTCTTCCAAAGGAGAGGAGAGTTTTGGAGGAAGTGTGAGGACTCCTGGCACTTTGGCCAGTTTGGGGTGTGTGTGTGTGTGTGTGTGTGTGTGTGTGTGCGCGCGCGCGCATGCATATTTCTGTGAAGTGGGTGGGCAAATGCTGTTCATTGCAGTACACTACTCCTCTAGCAAGTTCTCAACTAAAATTTTATTGATTTATATCCTGCCTTTATTATTAAACAATTATTTAAGTAATTTAAATAATAAATCATATTAAATAATGGAACGGCTCTGGAGGCAGACTCACCATGGAGACAGGATTGGAGAATTTCTTCTTCCCTTATGGGAATTCAAGGAACTCCTTTGCCTGCTTATTTTTCTGTACCTCACATTCAAGAGGTCAGGGGTCTTCTCCCACACTTTTCCCCAACCATAACCTTCCTATCATGTAGGTTGGGTTCCGATTGTCTCCAAATACCCCCAAGGAACTTGCATCTTAAGTTGGAAAACTTGATCTGGGCTTTCCCCAGTGCCCACTCAACACCTTAACCTTGACTCTATCCTGGTTGCGACAAGAAATGGTTGAGCATTTCAAAATGATCTTTGAATGCAACCATGGTTGAGAAGCAGGCCCCGGTGAAAAGTGGCCTAAATTACAGAAGCATGTTTACTCAAATTCAGGTAGCATTGTTAATATTCCTCAATTGCCTTTTCTGTAGTAATTATGCTGGATAATCATTATGCAGTTCAATTTCTTAAACAGCATTTGAGGCAGTAAAAGAGAGCCGCTTCTCTCCCTCCTTGGATCTCATTCCCCCCCCTCCGCCCCCTTCTCTCTGCCTACTTGCTCATGACTCATGACACACACACACACACACACACCCCGTTTTCCTCCCACTCTAAAGCTGTAAGGACTGTCTTACTAAGGTAGCAACAATGGCTCCCATTGTGCATTTCCTTTATACAGATGCCATTCAGAACAGTCTTGAATCCCCTTGGGCAGGGAGGACAGAAAGAGAGCCCAAAAGGATCCTATGCTCTTGGAATGAGTAGGGCTGATTTGCTCAGCCTGAAAGAAAGACAGCAAAGGGGGAAGGAGACAATGGGGAGGGAGAGAAATGAAAGAGTTCTAGATTGAATGCATGCTGAAGTTATAGGCTACAAATGAATCTTTGAGCAATTAACATGGAAAATCCATGAGCCAGTTCGGACTATTATAGTGTGGTGGCTCAGTGGCTCAGTGGCTAAGATGCTGAGCTTGTTGAGCAGAAAGGTCAGCAGTTCTGCGGTTTGAATCCCTAGCGCCCCATAATGGGGTGAGGTCCTGTTACTTGTCCCAGCTTCTGCCAAACTTAGCAGTTTGAAAACATGTAAAAAATGCAAGTAGAAAAATAGGGACCACTTGGTGGGAAGGTAACAGCGTTCTGTGTGCCTTCAGCATTTAGTCATGCTGATCATGACCACAGAATTGTCATCAGACAGCGCTGGCTCTTTGGCTTAGAAACGGAGATGAGCACCGCCCCTAGAGTTGGGAACGACTAGGACATAAGTGCAAAGGGAACCTTTACTTCTACCTTTTAGTGTTTCTCAACTTTCACAACTTTAAGATGTGTAGACTTCAACTCCCAGGATTGTTACTGGCTGGGGAATTCTGGGAGTTGAAGTCCACATGTCCAAGTTGTCAAGATTAAGATCTACTGATTAAGGTGCGAGGCTAGAAACCAGGAGGCTATGAGTTCTAGTCTCCCTTAGGTGTGAAAACCAGCTGGAAACTTTGGGTCACTCATCAGATACTGTGAATTCTAGTCCTGCTTTAGGAATGAAAGCCAGCTGGGTGACCTTGGGCCAGTCACACTCTCTCTCAGGCTCTCTCACTCTCTCTCTCAACCACCTCACAGGGTTGTTACTATGGGGAAAATAAGGAAAGGAAGGAGCAATGGGTATATCTACCACTTGAGATTTATAAAAATAATAAAGGTAGGACTGATAAAACTCTAGAAAAAAATTAAGCAAGGGAAGACTTGGGCAGGGGAGAGCCCATTTTCTGTACTTAAAGCTGCTCTAACTGCTACTACTAAAAAAATATGGCAGAAAATGAAATTCTCCCCAAAACATGGTATTTACTATTTGGCTTCTTTGCCCTGTCCAGTAGATTCCCCCTCCAGCTCTGACTCCCAGTTTAGGTGCCATCCCAAACTACCAGAACTTTACCCAGCCTTTCACCAAGATGGTCCCCTTGACTTCTCTAGCCCACAATGTCATCATGGCTCAACCAACCTGGCTGGTAATCCATGCCAAAGGATTATTTGCTCTGATAGATTGCATGAGCCTCCCCACTGCTAGGCACTCTGCTTCAGGATTTCAGGACCCGGTGGACAATCAGGGGTGGGGATATGAAATCTTTGCAGTTGCAGGAAATGGTATGATGAAGGTGGGTCCTTCATCATGTCCCTCAAATCTCATGTTATTGTCCAGAATTTGAATTTCAATGAAATGGAGGAAATCTTAATTTGGCATTTCAAGATTGCATGCTATACACATGCTTAACAGGTAGTCCTTGATTTACAAGTTTGTTTAGTGACCATTCGAACTTACAACAGCACTGAAAAAAAGTGACTTATGACCATTTCCACACTTATGACTGTTGCAGCATCCCCATGATCAGGTGATCAAAATTGAGATGCTTGGCAACTGGTTCATATTTATGATGGTTACAGAGTCCCAAAGTCAGGCGATCCCCTTTTGCTGCCTTCTGACAGTAGTAAATGGGGATGCCAGATTCTTAACAACTGCAGTGAGTTACTTAACAACTGTGGCAAGAAAGGTCATAAAATGGAGCAAAACTCACTTAATAACTGTCTCACTTAGCAACAGAAATGTTGGGCTCCATTGTGGTTGTAAGTTGAGGTCTACCTGTAGTAGTGCATTCATGTTCCTATCATAATATTTTCCTAATATAATGTCTGCTTGTGACCCCCTCAGTGTCATGAAAGAAAATAATGGGGAGAAGTATTTGGTGCACCTGCTTGGTGGGGTATCCACACTTTGGAATTGCCTCCTGTCAGAAACTCTGCCTACCCCCATTTTACTGCTTTTTTATTAACAACTGTCTCACTTAGCAATAGAAATTTTGGACAGCTTTGTGGCCGTAGATTGAGAATTGCCTGTCTGTGTCCTTCATGCTATTTAGGGCTGCAGTTTAGAGTCTCGTCTTCTTAGCTTCTGGAGTGGCATCTTTCCAACTGCACATTTCTCTCCTCTCCTGCCCCTTTGCAAACCTGCTGATGAATGCAAAGCTTCACTCAGGAAGAGTCCTCTTAGTATGACGAAGGAGGAGCTATCACCCTCCTCCCCTTATCTCCACTGCAGCCCAAACCTTATTTATTTATTAAATTATGAAATTATGAAATATCATATTTATATGCCGCCCATCTCCCAGAGGACTCGAAGATGTTCAGCAGTCATTTGCTCAGGTTTGGAGGAAGAGACATGCAATTGCATTGGTGAATTCACCTGTTGCCTCAGCCTCCCTCCTGCATTTTGCACCAGTTACATCCACCCCAAGTGTAGATCAACAGAACTGTCACTTGGTGGTGTTTGAGTTTGCTTTTATTTCCCACCTCTCCCCCCCCTCCCCTTGTCCTTTCCTGCCATCTCTTTTCAATGGCAAACCTGAGACCCAGAACTTTAGCTGACCTATAAATCTGCTCAGAAAGGCTTTGTGATTGCAAATCAGGATAAAAAAGCCTTAAGTAAATAAGCTGGCATTACTATATAGTCTTAAGGAGGCTAAAAGTGGACTTTGTGTCAGTAAAAGTCAAAGGTGATCAATGTCGTGCAGTCATCTCATATTCGTTCCCCGGAGGTGTCGATCCAATCTTATGGGGTGCTGCCAATTAGGGGAGGGAGGATAAGGAGGTAGAATGTGGAAGAACAAAGACTTCTGTATGGGTGGTCAAAAAAGTCAAGCATGCAATTGCAGAGGCCATCTTGACTTTTCTGAGACCCTTCGCCTAGAGGATGCCCCGATAGAAGAGAGAAAAATGCCAGATTTGCTTCTTCTAAGCTAACAGGAAATAATCTTGATTGGGCTAAAACTTTGCTAACATTTGCCAAGCTGTTGAATTGAAAAAAAAAATCAATATCAGTAGACCGTATCCCTTCCTCGCCACCCTTCCCCCTCCCTAGGCAGAGAGTTTGATGCTCCAAAGAAAGATACAGAGAGCAATTATCCTTCTTATAAATCCACCAGTTCCTCAGAATTCATCAGTGTCATCTTGCCTTAACAGCATTTTGTCATCATTACAGAATGAAATATTTTGCCCGGACATGCAGCTCTGCATTTAGATCATCTTTTCATAAATATGAAATGCATTGGATTCGCCTGATGGTCGGCTCTTGTCATGGGATCCCAATTCCACAAGACTTCTATTGCTGGGATTTGCAAAGTTTCTGCTCTCTCTCTCTTGCACAAATATCCAGCACCTCTCTCTCTCTTGCACAAATATCCAGAGCTTCTGTTTTGATTGGGATTTTTCTTTTTCATTTTTCATAAAGCCATATTTCCAATCAAAGAGCGGAGAGGAACTAACGCAGACAAATTAAGACAAGACCCTGACTAAGAAATCTCTTGCTGATGTATCCTTTTGATTATGTTGTCCCAGACGAGGCCCACTGAGAGTTGAAAGTCATGATCCATGGATCAATTTTGGAGGAAAAGAAATCTCTGCCTATAGACTGTTACAAATCAGACTTCCTTGCTAGGCTAACTCCAGTATTGTTACTACTACAATTACAACTCTAAGGGAGCAAAGAATGCTGGGTATTAATTAATTTGCTTATTGGAAATATTTCTTGCCTGCCCACCATCCAGAAAATTCATGGAGTGTTATGATCTATAAAAACCAACATAAACTAATAAAAACCAAATCAGATGAATAATACGTTAATTTAAAATGCACAGCTGAAAAGAACGGAGCGTAGAATAAGCAAATTGCATTCACAGAGAAGCAAAGGACTGAATGCAGAATGGGGCAAATCTATGAAGAGAGCTTCTCCTGCCTTTGAAAGGCAGATGAGATCAGCACCCATCTGGCCCTCCAAAAGGAAGAGAATTCCGAGTGTCATTGAGGTCACTTGGAGGTTCATCTGTGTCCTCAGAGTTGCCTGAATAGGGCAAGTGGATGTGGAACCTTCTTGGAACTGCTGAAAGGACTGTGTTGTAAACAGGAGATAGGTGATGTCATACCACTCCCCCTCTGTTGAGAGAGGGCTGTTCAATTTTAATATAGATAGCCTCTTTGACCCCTCTTTCAAACCAGCGGTCCTCTCTGTCCAAAATGTGGACTTTGCTGTCTTCAAAAGAGTGGCCTCTACAATCATGACCTGGATGGCTGACAATCTCCATAGACATCTTGCTCCCTTCCTTGCCATGTTAATTTTAAGTAAATTTTAATGTTAATATTTATTATTTTATTTTTTAATTTCTATTTATATCCTGCCCTTCTCCAGAGACTCAGGGCGGCTTACAGTTTCGAGCACAACTCAAGTGCTCAGCAAATCCCTTCATTCCTTGTATATACCTGCTTCCAAGCGGCATTTTTACAAAGTCAGCTTATTGCCCCCCAACAATTTGGATCCTCAGTTTACCTACCCTGAAAGGATGGAATATTTCAATATTAAATGTTTTATCTTGTGATTTTACTTGGTTGTAAGCTGCCTACAATTGTCCCTTGGCAAGATGGGCAGCATATTAATTAAACAAACAAACAAACAAGCAATAAATAAATAAATAAACAAACAAACAAACAAGCAAACTTCTTCTGTTTATTGCATTCCACTTCTGTCTTTGGCCAGTGCTAGATTTCTTCCCTGTTATTCTTTTATCCAACACCTCTCCAGGTTGTTCTGCATCAATAGTTAGCATCAATAGTTAGCAGTTAAAAACAAAAGGTTCCAACTTGCATTGTTTGAGAAAGGGATTTTGTTCTTCTTTAATGCCGTTCCAATTTGGTTAGTTTACCTTGAGTACCTCAAGGGGAGCAAAAGGAAAGCTGCAATTCAGAGGGGTAAATGCATAAGCAAACCACGTTTAGAGCAGGGCTGGTATTTCAGTGATATACCATACGCTTTGCATGTGGAAAATCTCAAGAGGAATCCTTGCGGTCTCCAGGGAGGGTATATGGAAGTTTCCCGAAGAGCTTACGTCAATCAGAAGGCAGCAGACCAAACTACCTGGATCTCTTTCTTTCTATGTTAATCCCCACAATGGAAGAATGGATGGAAAAAGTGATGGAGCTAGCAGAGATGTCAAAAATCCAGTTGCCTCTTGAAAAAGCATCTTTGGGACAACCAGGACATGGATGCCTGAGAATCTCCATAGGCACTATATCTAGTTTTGATTCTACTTGGAATCTTTTTCTAGGCTTGATGCTCAAAACAGGGGGGGGGGGGGAAATTGACTTTTACTGATTTGGGTTTTACTGATTAGATTAGTTTGTTGTTATGGAAATGGTTAGTATTTATTAAATATGTAAAAATATAAAGTAGAAGTTATAATTCTATTTTGTATTTCACTGAGCTGAAAAAAGTTGGAAGTCAATGCTTTTTTTTTCTTTTCCCCATTATCCTACACTTTTTCCCTTTTCTTTTCCTTCCCCATTTCCCTACCAAATTTATTTTCATTTTCATTTTATATTTATGTAAAAATATTTCTTTCTTTGATTTTCTACTCTGATAAGAACCACCAAACCGAGCCAACTGCAAAATATATTCTTAGACAGGAAGACATATAGATTGCATTTTCACAACACATTTAACCTGCTTACTAGATTAATTTCCTGTGTAGGTTCACTGCAATAAATTATTAACTAATCAAATGCTTTAAAGAAAATTAAACAAAGGTTAAAGTTAACCATGTTCTGCATGTTGTTCTAATGCCCATACTACTTTTATTTAATAGATTTAACAGATTAACAGAGTTGGAAGGGGCCTCATAGGTCATCTAGTCCAGCCCCCACCCCCAAGCAGGAGACCCTACACCATTTCTGCCAAATGGCAGTCCAATCTCTTCTTGAAAGTCTCAAGTGATGAAGCTCCCATAACTTCCGAAAGCAAGCTGTTCCACCAGTTGACAGTTCTCACTGTCAGAACGTTCCTCCTTATCTCTAGGTTGAATCTCTCCTTGGTCAATTTCCATCCATTGTTCCTTGTCTGACCTTCAGGTGCTTTGGAGAATATCTTGACCCCCTTCCTCTCTGTGGCAGCCCCTCAAATATTGGAAGACTGCTATCCTGTCTCCCCTGGCCCTTCTCTTCACTAGACTAGCCAGGCCCAGTTCCTGCAACCGTTCATCGTATGTTTTGGGCCTCCAGTCCCCTCATCATCAGCCTTTGCCAGATTGTAATCTGGGAGATACAATCTTAAGCAACTATTCTCTCTTGCGTGCCGTATGTCTGCGCCGGTAAAATCTCCTTGCATTTTTTGGCAGAAATCCTGCCCGTTTTATTTATTTATGCTAGTTCCTAATATGTGCTAGGATTATGGAGAGGACTCTGTCGGAATGCAACTGTCCACCTACTCATTGCATTGGAGCATGTCTGGTTATTCATCAAAGTAACACCTCTATTGTTGATCCGCTTAGTAGCTCTGCACCTTGGCAACAGCGATCAACAAATAATTATTGCTCATAACGCATACATGATCATAACAAGATCTCGCACGTCAAAGGCCACACATCTCCAGATTGTTCCCCCCCCCCAAAAAAAGGGGGGGAAACGTGAGTTTGAATCTCCCCCGTAAGAATTGGGCGATAGCCGTTGTGATATGATTACAATACCGGTAACCCTTGACTTACAACTCTAATTGAGCCCCAAATTTCTGTTGATACGTTTGGCCTCATTTTACGAATTGTCTTGCCACCGTTGTTAAGAGAATCCCTTTAATTGTTACTAACACAGTTGTTCAGTGAATCCGGACTCCCCGTTGACTTTGCTTGTCAGAAGGTCACAAAATGGGGATCAATGGTCGGTTGATTAGAATAGAATAACAGAGTTGGAAGGGACCTTGAAAAGAAGGGCATGGGGAGACATGATAGCAGTCTTCCAATCTCTCAGGGGCTGCCCCAAAGAAGA
>JANHFM010004451.1:46417-56980 GCA_032468115.1 Grayia smithii
TGACACCTCTGTCACAGTTACCATTGTTTTGCCATCACGGCTCTATACCTTTCTGGAGAAATGGCTGTACGATAGACGGAGCAAAGCTTGGGGTTGCGGCGGCTTTTTCTTCGCGACAGAGAGAGAGAGAGAGAGAGAGAGAGAGAAGAGGGGGGCGATGAGGGCATTTAGCCTGCTTGGGGAAGGTTCAGGGGTGCAAAGGAGGATGGTGATAAGCTAAGACTCCGGGTTAGTTTGGAGCTGCGGGGCCACATCGCGAGGGGAGGCTTTGCAAGACGGGAGGGAGGACAAAAAAAAAAAAAAAAAAGTACGAACGTTCCAGCGGCCGGGAAACTCTGAACGTTCGCTTTCCCTCCATTCGCTCCCCCTCCCTCGGGAAAACCTCAGCGTTCCATCCGGAGGGCTCCGGCGTTCCATCCGGCCTCCCAAGCGGTCTGTTTGGGCGCCTCTCGCTAGAACAGGGGAGGGGAGGGGGGGGGAGTGGGAGGTCTAGGAAGGGCGACCGAGGCAGCCCCGAAAGCAGGGATCTCTCTCTTCCCTCGGATGCGGCTGCCGGAAGATCAAAGGCAAACCCGGAGCTCCCTTTGTGTGCCGTCCTAGGAAGATCTGGCTCGTCGCTCTTTTCTTTTGCCTTATTTTGAAACTCCGAAGTGTCGTGGTGGAAGGAAGCCGAAGCACCCTCTCCTTGTGTAAGGGGGCTGGGCTGCTTGGTTGTTGGTTTTTTGTGTGTGTGTGTCTGTTTTGTTTCCCCCCCCCCTCCGGGTGGAGAGAAAAAAAAAACACCTTCGGATATTTGGATTTAGCATCCTTTCTAAACCTTTTTTTTGTTTTTTTAAATGTGTTTGCGTGTTTGTGTGTTGTTGTTTTTCCCCCCCGAGTGGCTATAAGTAAGCAACCGGCATCTATTGGGCATCTTTTTTTCCCCCTTTTTTTTTTTCTTTTTTCCTTTTTAAAAGGAGGGGGAACAAATGCAAATCTTTCCTTTCCCCCCCTTTTCGATTTTTGGGAGAATGATTTCTGCTGTATCTTGCCTATGGATTTTGGCGGGTGAGAATTTCTGGATCGTCTTGTAGAAGAGAGGTAGGTGAGGGTTTGCATTTCCCCCCCCCCCCTCCCAGCCCCACTGCTGATTCCTTTAACTGTATTTGAATATCAATGCTCTTTGTATCTTGAGGCTGTATTTACTTCAGACTTTTGTTGATTTTTATGTAGCGTTTTGGTGCACGAGAAGAAAGCTGTTTAGAAAGTGTTCAGGAGGAGGATGCGTGGTAAAAGGCCTTAGAATTAGATCTTGATCACAGGCAAACTGAAAATATGTCTATGTACCCTTTAAGCCTAGGCCTCATGTTTCCATTGGCTTATATAAATAAGTGGCTGTGTGGTGGATGGTGGGGAAGTATGGCTCCCCTTAACATCCTTCTCATTGAAATAATTGAGTTATATATTTTTCAGCAGGAGGATCTGTTAATTTATTTTCCTGTCCGTTGCATATCTTCTGGTATGTTTTGCACAAAGCATTAAGCCCGAGGGGAACTGTACTTGTATGTGTGTGTATGTGTATGTGTGTGTGGGGGGGGGTCAAAATGGTTGGTCTCATTGTATTATTCTAAGGGGGGGGGAGAAACAGAATTAGAAAGCATTTAACACAGAGGTGGAAGTGTTCATTCCTCTCCCATTAATTCACATTTCTATTTTGTTTGATTGGGGATTTGGATTAAAATGATAGGGTCAGTTTTTAACGTCTAACTGGGTGTTTCTCTACTCAGCTGCGTCTGTGTGTGATGGGGTTTGTTTAAATGGAGAGCTTAACTGCCCAGGAGGTTATGGCTGCTCCTGGACAAAGTCGCTCCCTTCTGTCCCTTAGATAGAACTGGCCTCTTAAAAGCAACGCCTGTCCAGTTTTACAGAGTGAGCCAGAAGCCTGCTTTTTTTCCCCCAAAGCAGAGCAGCCAACTGGAAAGGCCTGCTTTACCCAGCAGTCCTTTAGCGACCAGTGCAGCTTGCATGGGATTATGGAGGACTCCAAAGAGATTTACTGGGAGAGGAGAAATTGCATTGGCATTTTCTCTCTTCCCCAAACCAGCAGACTCCTAGGTGGTTTCATGCTTCGGCACAAGACAGGATGGTGGGGTTTTTACTCGTCTCTTGAAGTTCCAATTCTTTTGGTAGGTGATTCTAAAGGCAGAGTTGCATGAATTGAGTAGATGGCTTTCCTTTTCTGGTTTAATGGGAGGAGGGTTACTGACTTTTGTCCCTCTGGCTGTCAAAGGGGACTTTGTGGGCCACACCTGTTGCACGGACATCTGATCACTCACAGTTGGACCTGTGCTGCCTGGGGTTTTAAAAAAATGGAGGACTTTGATTTTCTTAACAGTGGGTAGAGAGCAGCTGAACAGCAACTGGTTTTGAGGAGAGTTAACATGAAGGGACAGATCTCACTTGAGACTGCACTGGATGTTTAAAATCCCACTGCATACATAAATAGATTTGGCGATGTTATTACTAGTAGAAATGGCTGAAGAGCTTTTCGGGCACTAGTATTTCCAGAGCGTGTATGAAAAAATTGCAAAGGAGTTTGTACATACTTTTATGTAGGAATGCTTTTTGACGACACAAACATACCCAGATAGACACGCACTCTTGTATGCCTGTGTTAGAGAAAGGTCTGGTGATGATGTGAATTTTGTGTTCAGTTGAATGGAGGTCAAGGAATAGACCTGGTGGAGCACATTCCTCTCAGGGCTCTGAATCTTCCTTTGATATCAAGGCTTCATGATATTCAAGCACATTGATTGCAGTGACTGTAGATGTCAGATCTTTTCACTGTGACAGTTGTTCCTTGGTTACATCCTGATGAGATATTAATAGCATGTACTGTGGAACTGTCTTTGAAAAGTTTTTGGAAATTTCATGTGGTCCAGAGGATGCAATTAGGTTAGACACTAAGGTTTCCTATACTGAAACAGTTCCACTGAGTATTATTGTTTTGAATGATAATGAGAGCTACTACTATAGTTCTAAACTATGTATCTCTTCATTGAAAGACCACAATAATTCCCTTTACGCTTTCCCTGCCTTTAAAGTCTTGATAAAAGAACCTCCTTCATCTGTCCTGGCACCATTTGAGATGCACATGAGAGAAGTAGAAGGTCTTCACATGGGCTGCTTCTAAATTTTGAGAGGACTTCCTTCTGTTACTCTTTCCAGGCCAAGCCAAAACAATTTTAATTAGGGAGTCCCAAGATGATTTGCTAAGTCGTTGCTTTTTGTTTTATTACCAACATATTTTTAATTATTTGACAGCGTGATTTGTAGGGTGCTTTCTATGTTACTTGTTAGCCATATTGAGCACCATTAATTTCTGGAAATATGAATATAAATTAATAGAATGCAGTTCTATTTAAACTATTGGTCATGAAACCAGGTTTATGACGATATGGGAACCAGAAATGGAAGACACCTTACTGTCATTCTGCTGTTTTTTAATAAATCCTCAAGGAAGCAAAACCTGAATGAAAAAAAGCCTAGAAATGCCTTCTGAAAAAAAATATATATTAAAGAAACATTCCACGGAAAATATGAATACGAACCTTTGCTTTGGGGATTTTGGCTGTATCTGAATCCAGACCATTAAGTATAGTGTATTTTTCTATGTATATGCACAATCCAAGGCTCTGAGGTCAGTAGTTGAGCTGAAACATTACAATGTAATGTCAGTGAATTTCTGCTATTCAAGTTTGGCCAGGTAGAGTTTTCAAGCTGTTTGCTACTAGCAGAACTTGATGCTAATTGCTTTATTTCTTGCTGTATCTAAAGAGTGCTGCAATCTAAAATGTGCATTGGTCCATGAAACTTGTTATGCAAAGTCCCAGCCTTAGGTTCTTGGTTTAAATCTGTAATCGTTTTAATATTGAGAGATCCTATTGAGAAAATTTGTTTTTGAGGAGTTCTTTGTTTCTTCACACTTGGTAATTGCATATTCTTAGTGCCAAATTTTGCATACCCATCTCGGCCTATCCTATGAACCGAGAACTATTCTTTTGGAATGACAGGTTGATACTTTATCTTTTCCATTTAAAAGTTTGGGGGGGGATGAATGTTCTGTTATGTTTCCAACATTGTAGAATAACATATGTGTAATTTACACAGTATGGAATGAAGAGAGAAAGCAATTTGATATAGCCTAATTGACTATGACATCAGCAGAATCTTTATCCAGTATTTTATCTACTGATCCTATTTCTTGTATCCTTGATCAGTATATGAATAGGAAGAGAGTTGGATTGTTATGTAGTTAGATGGGGGATGCTGGGAGTTGTACAAATAGTCCTTGACTTGCGACCACAATTGAGATCAGAAACTGAGATCAGATCATTTTAAAAGATATTTTTCATGGTGTCATTAAGCAAATCACATGGTTGTTAAGCGAATGGCACAGTCGTTAAACAAATCGTTGTTCTGAATAGGTGTTTTTTTGCCAGAAATAGGCAAAACGTCGCAAATCAAGTTCATATGGCTATGGGACATTGCAACCAGTTAGTTGTAAAGGCTAGCTGGTTGCTGAGCACTGAAAATGTGGTCATGTGACCTCGGGGTAGGTAACATGATGGTCCGAAATGCTTTAAGGGATGTAAAGCACCCATTCCGAGAGTCCTAACGCCATCGGTCATAAATTGACTACCTGTAGTTCAGTATCTGGAGAGCCATAGGTTCTGTATTACTAGGCTTAGACATGCAAATGTAGTTGAGATTTTAAAATAGCTAAATTCTGTGATGCCTTCCACACTTAATATTTTGGCAGAAGTAGAGAATTGAAGCCATATATAAATAGAAAAAACTCTGGTAAAGATCTTCTCCCTGGAACCAAAGTTTTTGTACTGTAATTATAAATTGACAGTGTGAAATTGACCTTACTTGAATATGAAGTGCTAATGTGCTGTATAGGTTGTTAACTTTCTTCGATTTTGGATTCTACCTTTCAGTTCATTGTAGTTTCAAAATAATAAAATAACTTTTAAGAAAAACTACAAATTTTTACTAAAATAACATATTTAAAAGGAATATCTACATCAAGTTAGAGACCACAAGATGGTTGCAAAATCGCTCTGGGAGAGAGAAGGGCAATCTCCGATTTATAGAGAGGCATCTTGAACAGGGGTTCTGAATATGGTAAATGGTAAATTTGGGCAGACTTTGTTTAAATTTCCTGGGAAACTTGAAATTTACACTTTTAGCCTGGCAACCATAGAATTGCATCCTGGAGAATTCCATGCAAATGGCTGGGAGAGAAGAGGTTTATATGGTATGGAAAGAAGACAGCTCCTCTGCCCCCAATGCAAGTGTTAGACCTTTCTGGATTTTTAATTTAATTTTATTACATTTACTTGCCACTCATCACCCTGTCCAGCAATTCTTTGAATAGTCTTCAAAGGCAGCTCCATGTCCAAAGGGCTGCATCAATCCAGCCTGGAAGATTTCAATGAATGGATAATAGCAACTTAACAAATGTCTCAGCAACATAAATTTTGGGCTCAATTGTCATAAATTGAGGACTACTTGTATTCAGTCCGAATCTATCATCCTAACCTTTAAAAGGGTCCTGTCCATTGCTCCAGGAAATGTTTGTTGACTTACAATTGCTTATTATAGGGTATGGGGAGGGGGGAAGATACACCATTCTTTTTTAGGAGACAGTGTACACATATAAAGCAAGTAGCTTTACACTCCTCTCCCAAAAAGCTTATATTTTGGGCTCAACTGTAATCGTAAGTCAAGGAGTACAGGTACAACTTCAATCCTCTTGAATATAGAAGTGAGAGATTCTGGGAATATTATTTCAATGGGTTCTGGAAGTTGAAGATTAGGAAGTGCTGGATAGCTGGATTATAGTTGGTAATCTTTGTTGTTGAAAATGTCATAACTGGTGTGCAATCTAGAAGAAAATATGCTCATATATGTGTAAAGGCAGGGTGATGTAAAGCAATTAATAACTTTGACAGGATAGCTTGCTTAGCTTCTAAGACCAGGTAGGGTTGATCAGATGGTATTAGACACAATGGTATGGTTATCCAGTTCTGTAAAAAAATATTAACTCTCATATTTTCTTGATTTTTGCTTAACTTTAGTATTGAGTGTCAATGGAGCTTCATTTCAATTCTACTGATATTTGAAGGGAGTTTGACTGAATGGACAACACTAAAGTATGGCGCTTATTTTGTGCAAGTCATCCAGCATATGATGTGCCAGAATGAAAACATAACTACCTCCCCCCAGTTCATTTAATTCAATAAAGGAGTTAACTAGGGTCAGTTGTGTGATTGCTTAACAATCAGGGTTGATTTGGGTAAGCCTTCCTCTATATAAGACTCATAAATGGCTCTCTTCATCACAGTGACATTCTTTTAATATAATTTTTATTGATTTTAATTACAGTACTTAAAAGTAATAACTAAAACTAGGTGAGAGAAAAGAATAGAAATAAAGAATAAAGGGCAGGACAAAAAAAAATTATATCTTCCAATCTTTATCACAAGTCTAAACATACTTAATAGCTCTTCACTCTGTATAAGGTTAATTAATTATCTCTTCCTCCCATTTCCCATTCTGATCAGCAAAGAGTTGCCAGAACATTGCTAAAAATGTCTTATTTTATTTTATTTTATTTTATTTTAACCTTGATCAGATAAATCAACTTTATATTCTTTATATATAAAGAATATATATATTTATATTCTTTCCTTTTACTTCTTTAAAATTTAGTTCAGTCAAATATTGTTGTAGACTTTGATTCCTCTTCAATTCTTCATCTGCACAGATTTCTTCTAGGCTTTAACAAGCCTCTTTTGTAGATCCAGCAAGAAAAATTTTCTAGTTCAATCTCCAAGGTCCCTTTTAACTCTGTTATTCTGTTCTGTTCTATCATTTGCTCAGTGACCATTTCTAATTGACTGGGCTGGATGAATGGTGGTTATGAACTCCTTGGATTTCCAGCCATCCCAGCACTTGTGGTCATGTGATCGTGATTTGGGTGCTTGGCAACCAGTTCACATGTAGGACCAGTTGCAGTGTCCTGCAATCATGTGATTGCCATTTGCTAATTTCCCTGCCAGCTTCCCCAGAAAGTCAATGAGGTTGCAAATTGTTGGGGTAAAGTCTTCCCAATCCCCCCACCCTCCCTGACCTGCGTCATAGCTCTCGTGTACCCTCTCATACCTTTGCACATCTTCCCTGATCTTTGCTGTGTCTCTCACATCCACCTTCGCCCATTGTACACCTTCTCCAATCTTTGTTCCTCTCTCACATCCTCATGTACCTCCTTGCACTTTTGTGCCATGCCCCGGCCCTGCCCCATACCTCTTGCACAGCCCCAGACACCTTCTCGCACCAATATTGTGCCTCTTGCCCACCCAGCAGCAACCACTTATATGCCTGCTGGCCTGATACTTACAAGTTCTTACTGGCTTTTCCATTGATTTTGGTTGTGGGAAGCTGGCAGGAAGTTGCCTCGCCTAATAACTGTGGGATTCAGTTAACAATGGCAACCAGGACTGCGGGGATTGTCATTGCTAAGCAATGCTGCCACACTTTATAACCATATTGCTCAATGATGGAAATTCCAGTTCCAATTGTTATCATAAGTTGAGGATTTTCTGTAAAATATATTTTTATTATCTAAAATATCTAGTTATTATCTCAGCCTGTCATTTATAGTGCTACATTTTGTATTTTATCTTACCAGGTAACATTTGTTCCATATCCACATTCCTTCATTAAGGTCATTTAGATATAGTCTATTCATAGAAGCAGACTTCATTATGGGTAGTGTTGATATTATAGATACTAATTTCTGGCTCTATTCTTCAAAGATTTCCTTTAATATTTCCAATGTTACAATGTTATAATATTTTGTTTTCTGCCAGTCCCAGTATAAATTGACATCAGGGTTGTTATTTATCTAGCTTAAATTATTTGGTCCCTTCTAATGTCCAGTTTCTAAAATCATCATTTATCTTTCATTATGACTTGCACTTGCCAGGATAACCAAAATAGGTCTGTTTTCCCCAAGAACTTGTTCATTTTTTATAATTAATTCCAAAATCAATATTCAAACATTTATCTAGTCCCTTAAATCTGTTGCTAACTTTTGGATCAAAATCTTATTTAACTTTTTGCTGTCTATCTCAAGTTCTTTAAATTCCTAAGATTATAATTATTTTTTGTTCAGAGTTGAAGATAAACTGGTCCAATGAAGATTTTTTTTTTTTACAAACTAAAAAAAGTCCCATATTTATTTTGAATATAGTCTATCCATCTTTTCCAGTCAAACTTCTAGTTTTGAAGATTCCTTAATACCTTATAGAATACTTTAGGCAATTTCCGAAACTGATTAGAAAATGAGCTTTGTGAGCTCTGTGTTATTTAAAAGACTGCCACAGTTGCAAGAAAGATAGATAATCCCTTCACCCAAAGGAGACCATTATCCTATAGTCTGCTTGTGAAAAGCAGCCATCAGGAATACATGTGGGCGATCTCTGGTCTTCTCCTTATCCAGAGAGACTAGAAATAATTATCTACTTATTGGTTCCTTGGTCTTTTCAGCAGTTGTCAGCTCCATTTTTGCAGAGTCATCTTCCATGTGCCATACCATAGGGCATACTAGAGGTTCCATCTGTGAGATACCTACATTTGATAGATCCCAGGAGGTGGGCCTTCTCTGCCTTGAGGGCAACTTTATGGAACTCCTCCCCTCCCACCTTAGTTAGGTTAGCTGTATCACTCTGAATATTCAGGAGGTCCCTCAAGTCCTGCTTATGTCACCAGGCTTGGAGAAACTGGTGACATTTTAAGGTGGCTCCTTCTTTGTGGATGACATGTGATTGTATACTTTTCTTTCCATTTGTGATTTGTATTTTTTTATTATTTTAATAATGTTTACAATTGTTTATAATAATGGCTTTTATATTGTAGTTTTATTTGAGTGTTATACTCTGTCCAGAGTCATTTCTGGTCAGATGGGTGACTATATAAATTTGATAAATAAAATAATAAATAAATAAATACCTCTCTCAAGATGTTCCCCATCTCGGGGACATTTTCACCAGAGAGATTCTAAAGGCATATCGTACCTCGCTGCCAAGAAATATTTGAAGACCTCTTTAAAGTAGTCATTAAAGTCTATCAATCCCAAGAAAGCTACAAAACTATTTCTAATGCTCTGGAGTCTCACAGATCCATAGTCAAAAGCAACCTTAAAATGGAGAAGATTGGGAACAGCAGTAAATCTTCTCAACAGTGGCAACTCTCTCAAAATTACTCAAGAGCAGAGCATAGAATTATCCTGAAAATCACAACCCCAGACCAACATTCAGGAAATTGCAGGCCTCTCACCTGGTTTATGAAGGTTTTGTGATTTCATCAGCAAAAAAGAACTAGGTAAAAATGGGGTTATAGAGTTACAAAATGCAGATAAATTGCTTCCTCAGGGAAAAAACATTAATTTTTGACCCAGGTTTGTCAAAAAGCATCTAGTTGATCCTCCAGATTTCTGGAGAAATGTTGTTGATATGTTCAAAATGTGTTCTAGGGCAGGGGTCCCCAACCCCCAGTCTCTGGATCAGCCCGGTCTGTTGCATGCCAGCAACTGGGCCGCACAAACAAGCAAAGCTCCATTTGCGGAATGCAGGCAGCAGGCAAAACCATGCCCCCTCCGGTCTGCGGAAAAACCTTCATGGAACTGGTCCCTGGTGCCCACAAGGTTGGGGGTCATTGATCTAGGGAGACTATGAATGTTCATATGTCTGGTAGAAACCAAATACTGCATTCCACAATGAGAATCTCATACTAATTATGACATTTGGAAATGGCTTGGCTGCCTTACTTCCTGGATGACTTGCCATCATTGAAGGAAGCAGATTTTCACAGGAGAACATCATGCTACATTTCCATCAGTGGAAAATGAAGCATAAGTGGGTTATGGAGCAAGACAATTCCAAGCATGTAAACAAGTCTTCTTGTAGACAATGGATGGCAAAGTCATTCCCATAGAAAAATTCCAACAGGATCTGAAACGAAAACAGTAGTTCATATGAGAAATTTCTCAAATGGTTAGTGAGTTCTTGGAGAAAATGGACTATGTAGTGATGTGAAAAGCTAGTCACCAATTACTGCACCTAAAAGTAATGAACCAGCCACTGAATTTAACAGGTAGGCTAATTACTTTTTTCACACAGGCAGATTGTATGTTGGATGACTTCGTTTATAAAATAAATTCCAGACTTGGATATTTGTTCAATCAGGCTCCCTTTATATAGTGTAGCTATAAAGATAAAGGTTCCCCTCACACATATGTGCTAGTCATTCCTGACTCTAGGGGCCGGTGCTCATCTCCATTTCAAAGCTGAAGAGCCAGTGCTGTCTGAAGACGTCTCCATGGTCATGTGGCTAGCATGACTAAACACCCAAGGTACATGGAACGCTGTTACCTTCTCACCAAAGGTGGTCCTTATTTTTCTACTTGCATTTTTTACATGCTTTCGAACTGCTAGGTTGGCAGAAGCTGGGACA
>JANHFM010004451.1:98772-110508 GCA_032468115.1 Grayia smithii
GAAGGAAGGAAGGAAGGAAGGAAGGAAGGAAGGAAGGAAGGAAGGAAGGGCAAAATGTTTATGTTCTAAATACATTTCCTTGGGAATTCAGAAGAAATTTTCATTTGATTTTGAAGACGCATTGGCCAAATAAAATGTCCTCAGGCTCGTAGGTGGAGGTTAGCTATGAAGTGAAATTTGTTCTATGCAGAAATAAGTAGTTGGCCCTCAGAAGCCGGGAACCATTTTTAGAGCCAGTATTAGGACATTAGCTGTCTGTTCTAACAGATCAGCTTCCTGTCTTCCCATCTCCAGGGGATGAATGCCTTAGTAGCAGGGAAGCAGCAGCTCCTGAAAGCAACTTGAAAGCAGCTGATGCCAAGACTGAGAATACTGGTGGGTATCAGGATTTTAAAAATCACATGGGAGGCTTTTGGTCCTTAGGATATATTTCCATGTTACTTTTGGGGGGGATAACACTCCACCTATGTATTTTAATAAGGCTGCATAACAGGGTGCTCTAGAATACTTTAAGTGATTATTTTTATTGCTTTGAACATATCTGCTGCATATTAATCTGCACAATTTCTTACATACCCAAACATTTTTCTTTTGGGGAATCAAGAAAGTTATGTGATGTGCACAAAAATCAGTTAAGAATTAGTAAGCCGAAAAGACATAAGAAAGAAAAAAAAACACAGCTAAAATTAGTTTACTTCTAAACATCATGTCACATATTGTTGTTTGTTCTTTATAAATGTCTTAGTTCTCTCTTGTTGTGGAACTCATCAAATCCATCCAACCACAATTTGCTTGTTTTTTCATCAACTCTGCTATTCAGGATCAGATTACTTTTATTCTGATTTGTTACCTACTTTCCTTTTCAGCTAATTTCACAAAAACATAGCATATCTTTTTTTCCCCTCTTTATTTCAATTTATCTATTTTCCTGCTCTTTGTTACATTCTAAATTGCAGTCTTTCTTATATTATGGAAATCAATAGATGGATCTATATGTATTGATCACTCCCACCTATTGTGATTTTGATCTATTAGAGTTTTCAAATAACACTTTTTAGTAATTCTGAGAAGATGGGATCCCTTGCTAGAGTTAGTATGGGAGTGGTCAGTTAGGACACATCTAGGCTACTAGAATTTCCAAAACCCAGTTTTACCCCCTGGTAAATGGAAGTTTTACCCCCTTCTATGGAAGCTAAGTTGTCAAATCTAGAGATTAGTTTGCAATCAAACATTACAGCTTAAAAGCCTGCAGCCCACCAATTATAAAATATATTGACACGCACTCAAGATTCTTAGGACATAGAATAGTTCCTTATAGTCTTACTTAAATCCAATACCTGTTGTAGTTATATTTGATTCTTGAAATTTTGTGAGTACAGTTGTAGCTCATACAGTTAGTGCTTGTTAATTGTAGTAGCAGCATTGGCTCCCATTAATGGAAAAATAGCACAAAATGTATTTCTTTGACATGTAAGAGGAAAGAAAATGGATTTGTTGTTGTTGTTGCTGCTGCTGCTCCTTCCTGACAGTTTGTCCCAAGGTCTTGGGAATGGAATGAGAGGCTCCCACTTTGTCTGCTAGTGCAATAAGATTTTAATAAGATGGAAGCTTTTGAGGGTGGCCACAGCGTGGTCACACTGAGTGTCAAGAAATGCTAACTAGGAGGCAATTTTCCATAAAAGGTTTGGCCGATGATTAAGGGAGAAGGCATAACTGTTCCCTCTTAGTTCCTTTTAAAAGGATAGATAATGCCTAATGTGTCTGCAGTGCTGAACGATAAATCATATTGTCCATATAAGCCAACACCCATTAAAAAGGTAAAGGTAAAAACTCTCCCTAGCAAGCATCTGAATTATAATGAACAGTACTTGTTTCATTTCCGAGGGAATAGGCATTCATAGTGGCTGGGCCGTTCTTTTTAAGAAAAGTTTCCTGTCACAATTGTAACCACCAAAACTCTTAAACCTCCCCCAATGGCAGGTTTAGCATCCAATGTACAGTTTTCAGCAATAGTGTGAGTTGGCAGTACCTCAACGTAAAGCACAGCAACTTCATTGTTACATTTGCACTATCTGTCTCAGCAGCCCCCAACCTTTTGGGCACCAGGGACTGGTTTCATGGAGAAAGATTTTTCCACGGACCGGAGGGGTGTGTGGTTTTGTGTGTTGCATGCATCCCGCAGATGGGGCTTCACTTGTTTGCCAGCCGGGTTTCTGGCATGTTGCAGACCAGTGCCGGTCTACGGACTGGGGTGGTTGGGGACCCCTGATCTACAATAACTAGAGAGAGGATCAAAGCAGTCCGGCATCTGAAGCAGGCGTCAAGATTTATAATCTAAGTCTTGTCAGTGCACAAATCTGTAGTTCAGCTCACTGCTATCTAAGAGTAGCTGTAGCCAGCCTTCTGTGTCAAGGTGGCAAAAAGCATTCCTTGTCATGACAGTCACTGGTCCCTGTTCTTTACATTCGGTCTTTGTCTTGCCTTCACAGCAAAGAGATGTTGGTGCCTTTCAAGTTCCATTGAACAGAATGTTCAGCTGAGGGGGGGGGAAAGAAAAAAAAAAAAGATACACAAACACAATACCTGGGGTAGCCCCCACCGTAGAACACCTGACATTAATATTTCCCCAAGGTGCTTTTTTCAAGAGGCACCTCTGTTTTTTCCTTGAAAATGTTTCACTTCTCATCCAAGGAGCTTCTTCAGCTATGACTGGATGGTGGGGGATGGAAGGATTTATACTCCTTGCAGACAGCTGGTCATTTGCTTTCTTTTAGTGGGTCATTAAGGTCACCTGGAGGTTTGTCTGTGTCCTCAGGGACACCTGAGTGGTGAAAATGGGTGCGGAACCTTCTTGGAACTGTTGAAAGGAACTGTGTTGTAGACTGGAGATAGATGAGGTCGTATCCCTCCCCCTCTGTTGAGAGAGGGTTGTTCAATTTTGACATAATGGCCTCTTTGACCCCCTCTTTCAAACCAGGGGTCCTCTCTGTCAAAAAGTGGATTTTCCTATCTTTAAACAGAAGGGGAGGGATACGACACCATCTATCTCCAAACTTGCTGTATCACGTTGTTAAACTTTCCGTCATGTGACCTATCGCAGTGCGATGTTTTCTCCCATCATGGAGCTGGGGTGGGCGTGGCCTGCGCACGACACATCCAGCCCGCAGGCCTCCAGTTTGACACCCCTCCTCTAAAAGAATGCAAGGACTATAAATTCTCCACCATCCAGTTCAGAGCTGAAGAAGCTTCTTGGGTGAGAAGTAAAAACATCTCCAAAGAAAAACCAGAAAGTCCAGTTGCCTCTTGAAAAAAGCACCTTTGGGACAACCATGACCTGGTTCCGTGATGGTGAACCTATGGCACGCACGCCAGAGATGGCACCCAACCCCCTCTCTGTGGGCCTGCGAGCTGTCGCCACAGTTCAGCTCTGCCGCGCATGCACACACGCCTCCCACCAGCCATCTGGCCTTCGGGTCTCCACAGCACGTGTGTGCGAGGCGGGGCGTGTGCAGGGGAGCCGTGCGTGCATGAGCAGGTGGGTGTGGAGCGTGCACTTTGGGCACTCGGGCCGGAAAAGCTCAGCCATCACTGACCTAGATGACTGAGAATCTCCAGAGACATTTACTGTAGTATTTCTTTTTTTTTATCTAAAGAGAAATTTTTATTTATTAAATTTACATGCTGCCTGTTTCCACATCCAGAGTGACCCTGGCTGGCTTTCTAGATGCCCAGAGTCATTCCTTCTAAAAAGCCTTGCTCTCTAAATACCTAGCTATAGGAGATTTGGGGTATACGCCTCTTCGACAAACTCAACTCGTTTCCATAAGAATGCAGCCAGCTCGGAGGGGCTTAACCTTTCCATTTTAAAGAGTAAGCCCTCCTTCCAAGATACAGAGGTTAGACCTCTTGCCCACAGCCTGGCCACTTCGTGCTGTAAGTAATGCCGTGTGCTGATTGACATGGTATGCTTGCTCTCTACAGGGACAGAAGAGCAGATGGTGCCCAAGACCTCTCCAGAACCTACAGGTGCCGAGAACCCAGCCACACCCCCGGGGGAGGGGGTGCTCAGCTCCGACCTTGACAAAATCCCCACTGAAGGTCAGGCGGGTCTTTGAACAGACCCTACTGTCCCCATCCCCCTGCCAAGCGTCTGCTCTGTGGAGAGCAGCAGAGAAGGAAAGCTAGGTTTCTCTCCTGGCTTCCCTTCTGACTGCTAGCGAAAGGCTTAAAATCAGTCTCAGGTGCTCTCATTTCCCATGTTTCTTGTTTTTTGCTCTCCTCATTCCCCATCCATGTCTCACTTCCCTTGTAATTCAGCCTGCTGCTATTGGAGACTCTCAGATCCCCTGCATTACTGAGCTTGCTCCAAATGAACTTCACTGCCTTGTGATTTCACCGTTGACTTTCCCCTCCCCTTTTTAACAGAGTTGCCGAAAATGGAGAGCAAGGATGTTCAGCAGCTCTTCAAAGATGTCCTGGGTTCGACTGAACGAGAACAGCAGCTCAATTCTGTTGGGGTGGATGCTGAGGCCAGAGGCATGCGCGATCCAAACTGCTCCCAGCTGGCCCAAAGGCCTTTTCTTCAAGGTGAGCTGTGAATACTGAGATTGGGGTATTACACGGATTCTTACCTGCCTGAGATATTCTGAGTTTTCTACAATTAAAAAAGGGCAACTATGTTTGGATTAGATCATGGCTAAATCTCTTGTGCTTGGCTAGAACTCAGTCAGAAAACCAGTGCATTAATACTGGCTGATAAGTGCTCACTGGGACAGTTGGCCAAATAAATATACTTCCCCCATAATAAAGCCAAAAAACCACCCCATTATTTATTTTGTACGCAGTGCAGATTTATGTGTTCTTTTACCCTTGATCCGTTAACTTTTAATTTTTAAGAGTACTTCAGATCTCACCTGCTTAAGCTCACACCTTCTTGCTTTAGGTGATATTCGCCAGAATATCTGAATGGTGCTTTATGTATGTGAGCTCTTCTTGATTCAATCTCTGCAATGTCTCGACTCATTTATAGGTGGTGGTACATCTCTTGGGCCCCTGCAGCCTGCTGTACCCATGGAGACTTACTCTGGAGTTTGCCAGTCCCCGTTCCTTGATAATAAGTAAGTCACTGATGTGTACAGCATGATCTCTGAGCTCAGCCCAGCCCCCTTCCTTGACAGTTCCCCCATTAGACCCTGCTGTTAATGTGTTTTCCTGTCTTCCCTCACCTCCGCGTAGGGAGAGGAGTGGCTTTTTCAGCCCTGAACAGTGTGAACCAGAGAGTCCTTGGGCCAGCAGCTCTGCAGCTTCCACACCAACTACACCCACCACAGAGGGAGAAAGTGACGGACTCTCGTATAACCAGCGGAGCCTGCAACGTTGGGAGAAGGATGAGGAACTGGGAGAGCTTTCCACCATCTCACCTGTCCTTTATGCCAACATGAATTTCCCCAGCCTGAAGCAGGATTACCCAGGTTAGTTACTTATCTTTCTCCCCTTCCTTCCTTTGTGTTTGAGGTCCTTTTAATGACCTCTCAGTCAGATCTGTGGAAATGGAAACAATATGCTTGCCTTTTGCTATGGGCCTGCTGTGCAACAGAAATCAAAGTCAACAGCTGAAGGATCCCAATCATCTTCTTCAAGAAACCATAGATTGTGTGATTCAAAGAATCCAAGTAATGCCGCTAGGATCAAATAAATCTGAAGAGGATTACAACCCATACCCTTACTTTGGGAGTCCTCTGATTCCTTTGTCAGTATTGTTGTGTATTATCATTGTGTGACCCACTGTTGCCAAATGCTAATACATTTCATTCAGTTGTGTGATTATGGCACAGGGGCGGGCAACTATATGGCCTATTTACCACCTGTGGACTTCAACTCCCAGAAATCTCTGCTTAGTTCTTCATAACCCAAATTTGTTTCCAAATGACACACCTCACTTTCCCAGTTACTGTCCTTGTACTTTCTATTAAGCGGATCTCTAGGAGATCTGTGAGTGACTTTAGAATTAATGATGATGTTGGTCCCAGAATATTTTTCATGAATACCAAGTTCTCAGAGATGTGGTTATTTATGAAGGAGAATGTCCAGACACTATTCCATCTTAGTTTTATCCGGTTGGTTAAAGAGCCAGTCGTAGGAGTTGTCCATGCATATTTGTAGCATTGTGCTCAGAAGAGCTGGTTATTTTTTCAGAAATGGTTGGGGGAGCAGTGAAGTTTGGGAAGAAGCCTTGGACATTGATGGCTGTGCAGGCTCAGAGGTAGGGAAGGAGGATAGGGAGTGTGCTGGGAAGATTGGGGAGGTAGTAGGCCTGTGGGATAGGGTGTTTTGGGATATTGGTGGTAGCAGCTGAGGGAGGGCTCAAGAAAGCTCAATAATAGCAGGCACACCTGCAGTGGGCAGCAGCCGTGTGACATGCAGCAATCTAGCCCTGCTGGATTTGTTCAGATTTGTTTTGTCTAAAATCTGAAATAACCAAAGTGTTCTGGATTTCAGTTGAGGCAAAATCGGTTTCCAGGTTCCAAGCAGGAGATTTCCCATTTCCTGTACAATGCTAGTGCTTCTCATGATCTGTGAAACAAATTCTACTGTTTGACTCACGGCTGAAGCCTTGTGTTACCTTTGTGATTGCTCCAAAGAGATAGTGGGTCTAAACCCTGATTTGTGTTTTGCATTGTATTTTCTTATGCATTCTTCTCTCATTTGTTGCTTTCCGGATATGTTGAGCTTTTAGTACCATTATGGCCGTTAAAAATCCAACACATCTAGAAGCTACTGATTGAGAAAAATTGGCATATATTATCTGCTTGTAGCCGGATACAGAATCTACTGTACTCTAGATGTTGCTGAGTGTGGCCAATGATGAAGGATACTAGGCGATGCTGTATCCTGTAGCATTCTTGGGTTGACAAAAAGAGTCGGCTGTTTTTGTTTTCTGAGATGCGTTTAACAAAGCTGTTTAAAAATATATGGATGGAATAAGCAGAGATCATGGAGATACTGACTAGGAAACTAGGCAGATGTGTTGTAATAAGAATAGAATTCTGCTAACCGGGTGGAATAAAGTGAACCTTTCCCTAAGTAGACTCCTACGCTGGCTTTATGATAAAACGTTTTTGTGGAATCCCTGGACAAAATTAACTGGCCTTGGCATATGAGTGTTTCCATTTCATTTCCATGTCATTCTTGTTGTTCTGCCTCCAGACTGGTCTAGCCGTTGCAAGCAGATCATGAAGCTCTGGCGAAAGGTGCCGGCTCCAGACAAAGCTCCATATTTGGTAAGTGGACCATGTAAATGTGTGTTTTGGATTGAATATTTTGGGAAGCGTTTTAAAAAATGAATTTATTTTTTCTCTTATATTTAATAGAATTTATTTAGATTTCTTAAGGGGTGGGGATGTACATTCTCGGTATCCTTATATCAGTGCAACTCCTATGTTCTTAGCACAACCGCTACAGAATGTTGTACTGTATGTAAAGCATTTGTGTTCAGCCACCCATTCTTTAATACGCCCTATTTCATTTTCTCCTAATTCTCATCATACCCCAAGCTTTCTTTTGGGAGGGTTTCCTCTTTACTGTTTTTTTTTTTTTATACTTCTCCAGACTGAATACCCTGAATCAGGTGAGGCCATTCTTGCTCATAAACAGATTGTGCAGAAATCCACACTTGGAAAATGAGATGGCTATTATGAGCCTGTGAGGGGAAAAGAATCATTTGTTCTGAGAGGCTGTTGCACTTCTCTCACAAATAGAAGTAAAGCACTTGTGCCGGTCTTTGAACTGTTTTAGGAGAGGGACACATGAAGTTCCAGGGTTTCTTCTATGAATAAATGAAGAGAGTGACAGGCAAAATAAAAATCCTGGTGATGATGTTTGACTCAGAGTAGCCGGATCTCCATTAACATGAAGAATTTGAAACAAAGAGGGTTTTTGTCAAATTATACTCACCTAATTTATGTGTTTGGGGACTACAAAAAATTAAAAGGGATGGGGAAAACAATTACTAACTAAGAGGCAAGAAAATTTAATTTAATTTAATTTAATTTATTGAATTTATATGCCGCCCTTCTCCCGAGGGACTCAGGGCGGCTACAACTATAAAAACATACAATAATTTTTTTAAAAAAAACAATTAAACCAAAAATTCAAAATAAGTGACAGTTACAATTTAAAACATAGATAAAATCAATATAAAATCAGTAGTCAGTCCAGGCCCGCTCGTTGAAACAACCATGTCTTCAAGTCGCGGCGGAAGGAGCGGAGGTCGGGAGCCATCCTAAGCTCCGGGGGCAGTTCGTTCCAAAGGGCCAGCGCACCCACAGAGAAAGCTTTGGAAAGAGGGAGGAGAAAGAGCAAGATGGCAACTACTCAACCAAAAGAAATGCAGAAGTCCTCATTCTATTCCTCCTTCCTTTCTCTTTCTTCTCTTTTACACTTTTATTGTATTTAAAAATTCTAAATAAATGTAAGGTTTGCTAGTCCAGTATAGTGTGGTCTAACGAATCTAGTCTAGATGTCTAATCTAATAAAGTGAAGGACTGAGGTGACCTGTTAGCAGTCTTCCAGTGTTTGAGCGGCTGTCGGGGAGAGGGTGGGTTTGGCCTGTTCTCTATGGTGTGGCGATGGGAGGTGCCAGTCTGGATTATTCCTTCCTCTAGGTCTATGGACTGAGTTGAATCTTTTGAGGTTCCGCCTCCCTGGTGACGTTCCTCACTTTATTCAACTCAGTTCTCAGCTTATGGACGCTCTTTCCTTTGCTCCATAGCATAGGAGCTGAGTTTGGAATAATTCCCTGGGCTTCTGGTTTTATTTTTGTTTTTTGCTTCTCCCTTTTTTTCCTCTATTCCCTTTGTATAGTTGGGAATCCTTGTAATTTTTTTTTCTTTTCTTATTCTTTTGGCCCTTCTTTTCTCTGAAGTGTGCTGTTGGGTGGGGCTCTCCGCACTGCGGATCTGAGATGGGGGGTGGCCCATTTCGGCACCCCCCACCCTTCCCAGCTCCCGCAGCTACCGTTTTGATAGTAGGGGCCGTTCCTGCCTTTTCAGAGGCTCCGGCTGCGATCCATGGGGCCAGGAGGCTGAAGGTGAGCTGCGGGGAGCCATGCCAGCCTTATCAAGCCTTGGCGCGGCGTTTCCCTTTTAAAGTGCAGCTTCGCGCCAAACAGCTGTTCAGTGGCTTGAGTTTTTTGCCGCTAGGGCCTGTAGAGCTTTTCCCAGCCGCGCCAGCTTCTAGTAGCCTGGGTGTGGGGCTGAAGAGTTTCCCAGCCACGCCAGCCTTTTATAGCCTGTGAGCGCTGAAGGGCAGAGCTGCCAGACCGCCTTACCAAGCCTTTGATGTCTGAGGGCAGCGCGGTCCTTTTTTCCCGCGCTTCCCCTTGCGAATGTAAATCCTGGGCAGCCTTGGTCCCCTGGCATTTTAAGTCTGCCCAGGTGGCTGGTTTGGCTCTCCGTGCTGCGGATGGGAGCCCTGAACATCCACCAGCCACCTTGTTTCACCTGTGGGCCTGCTTTGCGGCCTAACCTGGCGTGGTCGCAGTGATTCATCATACACCCTTTCCAATGAGCAGCACTGGATGGAAACCATTTTGTCATCGTGCATTCAGGCCTGTATATTGACTTATGCCTTATTGCCTTCTTTATTGAGGTTTAGGCTTTGACTGATTGGGTCCTTTTGCCTCCTTTGTAGGAGTTAGAGCCCTGTAGCCTGTGGTTTCTCTGCTGTGACTGGCCTTTTTTAATTTTATCAGGGCGAGGCTTGTTCCATTACTTTGCAACAGCCTCTGGCATTTACAACATGTGCATTCAGACCTGTATATGGACTTATGCCCTGTTGCCTTCTTGCTTGGGGGTTGGGCTTTGACTGATAGGGCCCTTTTGCCTCCTTTGCAGGAGCAGGAGCCCTGGATCCTGGGTTGTTGTTGTTGTTGTTTTTCTGCTGTTACTGGTCTTTTTGAATTTATATCAGGGTGAGGCATGTTCCATTTCTTTGCAACAGCCTCTTGCCATCAGCTGTTATGGAGGATAGTGGCAGGCAGGGATCATTCTCTGCTGAGGGTTCCTGGTCCCCACACCTGACAGATCTGACAGAGTGGCAACAAAGCCCAGGACAGCCAGTCGCGCTGCAGCAGCCAAACTTAGGGCCAGCGCCTGGGCACATAAGGTGTCCTTAAAGCAGAGAAAAGGACTGCTCAGATAAGGAGTTGCTAAGGCTTCAGTTGAGGATCCTAAACAGTCTGTTTGGGAATCCATTTTTTTCCTGTGTTGAATGTTTGCTGTACCAACCATGGCAAGAAAGTGGGGTTTAAGTCCCTATTGCCCTCCTCTGCTGCAAATACTGCAAATACTTATTCGGATTTGTCTGGCTTTCTAGAAATGCAGATATCTGATTTTTAAAACATTAAACCATGCTATGGATAAGTTGATTTTGATCCCAAAAGGATGTTATATACTTAACAGTATATGACTTAGAGTACCATATTTTTCGGAGTATAAGATGCACTTTTTTCCCCCACTAAAAGGGGGTGAAAAGTTGGGTGCGTCTTATATACCAAATATACACTCACCCACTGGCCCCCACCCTTTGGCCTCTGCCTCCCATCAATTTACATTCTTTCAGCAAGCAGAAACAGCCTGTTTAGCTTCAGCACAGCCTAATTAGCACAAGTTGATTGTCCTGACTCTCAGCTGTTTCAGGCTGCAGGGATTGCCATTGCATATTGCTGTGTGGGCCTCTGCTGCCTGCAACAAGGAGACCCACCCCCACCCCCACCCCGCATCCCATTTTAGGCCTAGGAGGTTTCTCTGTACTTACTTGTGAGCCAAAATGGGGCACGTGGACACTCCTGGAAGGGGAGGGCAGGGGTAGGATCAGCCAGCAATTTAACTACCAGTTCTCCCAACCTGAACCAGCTCAATACTACCACTGCTTAGCCCAATGAAATGGGTCAGGACCTTTTGGAAAATCCAGGCGATTGTCTTCCCCGCCATCCTTAAGTAGGCAGTGGTGCACCCCCTACTCAAGAAGCCTTCCCTGGATCCAGCCTCCCTGAACAACTTTTGGACCATCTCCAACCTTCACCTGGTGGTGAAGGTTGTTGAGTCCGTGGTGGCCTACCAACTACCACAATTCCTGGAGGAGGCAGATTTTCTGGACCCGTACCAATCGGGCTTCAGGAATGGACACAGCATGGAAACGGCATTGGTTGCCCTGGTAAATGATCTCTGGCGCGCCAGAGATGGGGATCTGGATGGACAGGAACAGGCTCAGACTCAACCCCTCCAAGACCCAGTGGCTGTGGATGCCTGCATCTCAGAGTCTAGAGCCCCCATCACTTTTGACGGGAGGGGAGTGTCTTGCTCCCTCTGAAAGGGCTCACAATCTAGGCATCCTCCTGGACTCGCAGCTGTCTCTAGATGACCATTTCACAGCTGTGACCAGGGGCGGCTTTTGCAAAGGTCCACCTAGTGCACCAGTTGTGCCCCTTTCTAGACAGAGATGCCCTTTGCATGGTCACTCATCCTCTCGTTATCTCCCGTCTGGACTACTGCAATGCCCTCTACATGTGGTTGCCCTTGAGGTGCACCTGGAGGCTCCAGTTAGTCCAGAATGCAGCCGTGCAGGTTGTTACAGGAGCTTCCTGTTACTCCCGTGTTTCACCTCTCCTGCGTGAGCTGCACTGGCTGCCTGTGGTCCTCTGGATCCACTTCAAGGTGCTGGTACTCACCTATAAAG
>JANHFM010004452.1:29552-40461 GCA_032468115.1 Grayia smithii
AAACCTGGCAAATTTCTGGGACTTGAAGTCCACAAGTCTTAAAGCTGTCAGGTTTGAAGACCTCTGGGTTAGGGCAAAGGTCTTCAAACCTGGCAGCTGGCAAACCTGGCAAACCTGGCAGATTTTTGGGACTTGAAGTCCATAAGTCTTAAAGCTGTCAGGTTTGAAGACCCTTGCCCTAACCCAGAGGTCTTCAAACTTGATAAGGAATACTTTTTTCCTTGTTTTCAACCTCTAAAAACTAGGTGCATCTTATACTCTGGTGCATTATATACTCCGAAAAATACGGTAATCTCAGTTCATTAGATTACAGGACCTCACTGTTTATGTTTCCCTTTTGGATCCTTTATTTTTGTTTCAGAATGTCTACTAACACATATATAATTATAATTGTCCATCCTCAATGCGGAGGCCACTGTTTAAAAGATTCCACTTAATGTTACAAGCTTTTAAATATAATTTCAGTGACCTTTTAAAATGTTTCAATTATTATAAACATCCTACCAGGCCATTATGTATTTTCTATGCCCTGCTAAATTCTTTTTCTTTCTCTCCCTTTCCATCATTTCTTCCCTTCCCCACCTCTTAATTTTGCATTGGTTGAGACAGCATGGTTTAATGCTTTTCTCTCTCCACAGCTATTTTCTGTGTCATCATACCCTGTTTCCCCGAAAATAACATCCCCTGATAATAAGCCCAATTGGGCTGTTGAGCGCATGTGCTAAAATAAGCCTTCCCCCCAAAAAATAAGCCCTCCCCGAAAATATTTAAATGCAGAGCTGGAAATCAGGTAAGATGGCAAGAGGAGCTCCATCTTGCTCCATGCACCCCAAAATAATAAGACCTCCCTGAAAATAAGGCCAAACGCTTATTTCGGGGTTCAAAAAATATAAGACAGGGTCTTATTTTCGGGGAAACACAGTAGGTATTATTGAAGAGGTTCTTGGAAGACCGAGGGAGGCAGCCATTTCTTTGAAAAGATAAGATGGCACTTAGGTTCCTCTTTAACCACTAAGAATCCCCTTAACATTCAAAAAATTATCAAAACTATCTGTTTGCCTCATTTTCTGAAACAAGGTTTGGTGCCTAGCCTTTATATCCAAAAAGATTCTCTCTCAGAATCTGTGTATGATAAACAAAAAGGTATTCCAGGATTCTTCCAGAATGTTTCTTCATTTCCACAGCCAACTCTGGTTTGTTCTGACCAGTGGTGGGTTGCCCCCGGTTCGGTCCAGTTTGCGCGATCCGGTAGCGGTGACACTGTGATGTCACCGAACCGATTCTACACAACCCGGACCGTGGTCCCCCCACGCCCGTACGCGCATGCGCAGAAAACTTTTTTTGACCTTTTTTGCCCAAAAAAGCTTCTGCACATGCACAGGAGTACCTGTCCGGCATGCATGTGCTCAAAGCGCGTGCGCCAGACGTGCGCGAAGCGTGCCCCGACCACGCGCGAAGCATGTGCACCTTTAGAACTGGTAGGAGAGGTAAGTAGAACCCACCCCTGGTTCTGACCCAGCTCTTCAAACACAACAACACCTCTGAAGTTAACTCAAAGATTCCTTTATTAGGAACACTAGCAGCCCCGGCAAAAAGTTTCTCTCTCACTGCAGGCTAACAAGTCCATCCAGCTGGAAGATGAATAGTTGTCTGCCACATCTATTCATCTCCACCCCCTGCCTTTTATCCCCAGAGCTAGGGTGGGGCTTCGCTAGCAGAGGTGGCTCTTCCTTCCCAAGGATCAGTCCACAGATTTCCACTGCTCTCCTCTCTTCTGCCTTCTGTACATCCGTGCATCAGGCACTGACCCAGCTGTTTTTCCTCTTCCGCATCAGCCACCTCCAGACCTGGGGGATGCTAACTCTCCATCTGAGGGCTGATGGATGGCTCAGGCTCCACCTCTGTCTCTATCTCTGCCCACTTCATTCCCTCTTCCCCCTCAGAGGTCTCAGGTTGCCTTGATGCTGACCCTGACTCCCACGCCTCCTCCTCCTCTGATTCAACTGCTGGAGGGGCCGGCAGCCAACAGGCCACAACATGGCTCTTCTCAAAAGACCTACATGTCCCATTAGACCAAGAGGCAAATGAGTCAAAAGGGAAGAGATAAGATGTGTGCATGAGGAGCTTCATTCTCTTCAATGCTCCTGCAGTCTGAATGCAGAATGGGACAACTTGGTACAGCCAACTCGCCACAACCAACTTCTGCAGCTAACTCACCACGGGACTACTCACTGTGACCAATTTACCATGGGACAACACTCTGTGGGACAATTCAATTTAAGTATTTAAAATAGTCAAAAATTATTTTAATTTCTGTCATTCACATTTCATTTTGTCCTTCCTTTTGCATCCTTTTTAAAATTATTCTATTCCACTATTTCTTTAATATTCATTTAATTCATGTCCTGCAGAGAGTTGGCCATGGCAAGTTGGCTGCAGGAAATTGGGCATGATGAGTTGCACACGCCGAGTTGGCTGCACTGAGTTGTCCTAGACCTGTCTGGAGGAAAACCTTTTTCTGAGCTTCTATTTGCTTTGATTTTGTGCTGCGATCTTGTGCTGCAAAACCACTTTCAACTTTTTTCATGCAGCTGAAACAGACATAAGTCTTGGGGGATACATTATCAGCTCCTTTGGGATAATAATAAAAAGCGATGGCTTTTGATACCATCTCAGGGTGCCCTCAGCCAGACAATGTCAGCTGGCGGCACCCAGGGAGAGAGCTTTCTCTGTGGGAGCGCTGACCCTGTGGCATGACCTACCCGTGAAACTTTGGACCGCCCCAGACCTTCGCTCCTTCTGCCGCGACCTGAAGATGTGGCTTTTTTATCAGGCCACAATCATTTTATGGTTGACCATTTTTAAAGTATTTTTAAAATTATGCCTAAATTGCTGAATTTTAATTTTTATTATTGCCCCTTTTTAATTCTTTTAATGTTTTAATGTCTAATGTTTTAATGTCTTAATGTTTTATGTTCCTGTTTATATTGTATATGTTTTGGGTATATTTGTATATATGTTTCCTATATGTTTTTTATATTATCTATGTTTTTATTGTGAGCCACCCCAAGCCCTTCGGGAGAAGGGCGGCATAGAAATTAAATTAAATTTAATTTTTAAAAGTTCATTTGCTTTAATGACAAAGGAAGAGAAGAAGCATAGGTGTCCACAGCAGCAGGGGCCCAAATGTAAAAAAAGGCAAGATGGCAATCATGGGGTTGTAGCCAGCGTCTTGACTTCCCCCCCCACCCGCTCCCCAAAACCCCTGAAAGCAAAGTCTCAAAGCAATAATTCATAATTTCCATAATGAAAGGGAAGTAAATTAGTCTCAGACTTTTCTATTAGTCACCACTCCAGCAATTAAATAACTTTTTAAAGTAACTTGATCTGTTAATATATCTCTGCATCTATCAATTCTGTATTAGAATCTCTCTCTCTCTCTTTTTTTTTTAAAGCCAGGAAATTTACAAAGTTTGCCCACAGTTTACAACATACATCTTTATTGTGCATTTTTAGAATACTTGGGCAGTTGAACTTGAGATGGGTTTGACTGCACTTACAACTGCCGTTCCTTTGTTTCGTTTGTGCTTTTTTTATTACTCACTCTTAAGTGAATGATAAAATATTAACACTTGGAAGATTTCAAAAGACTATTATCGGCTAAGGGTTTTATTCTAATCAATGAGAATTATTGAATAATTCATCTTTTCTTTTGGGGTAAGCAACATTTGGCAGAACACAGAAAAGAAATAAGAAACAATATGCCAAAAATATCAAAAGCATAAAAAGTATAGCAAAATTTATAATTATAAATCAATCATAAATTTATATTAAATCATTCTTTATATTTTCTTATGCTTTTCTGATCCTCTACCGGTAACCCTGATGCTGTTGCATTCATAAACTGGTTCATAATATCATACCATCACAGAGAAAGATTTTGAAGTTCCAACCTGAAACGAGAAGTCTTGACTTTCAAAAAAAAAAATGCTGGTTCTTCTCTGAACCAAATTTTAATATGAATCAAACTTTGTGTTGATGGTAGACATTGGAAAATAGGGAATCATAGAAGTAAGGCAATTTTAGAGCATGGATTTAATAGCCTTATGCTTTTCCCTTCTAGGTAGTTTTATGATTTCATTTTGCTGAAACCTGACACAAATGATATAACAGAGAAGTCAAAATGTCCAAGGACAGTCAGAATTGAATCATTAGGTTAAAATGTATCCATAATACAATTAGTATTGAAATTTCAATACCTATAACAGCTATTAAGGTCCAGAAAATAGACCAGTTACGGTAAGTACCGTAAGTTCCAGGGAAAGATCAGTTTCTAAATAGCTGAGGTTTAAAATTCAGGCATAAATGATCTCAAAATTTGTTCCAGAACTGTATTCCATTCTCATGGAGGTCTTTATGTTTGAGACTCCTAATTGTCACTCAAGTGTACCAAGCAGTCATCAGCTCTCATTGAAAAAAAAAAATTGCTTGTCCAGTAATAGGTCACACACGTAGGCTATCACTCCCAAGATACTCTCCCAGGTAGTCTATCACTCTTTTACTCTTTACTCTGTTGAAGCTCCCTATGTGGTATAGTTCTCTGTTATCTTAGGACAGGTGATCCTGTTGCTATCATGGGGCAAATTCCATGAAGTAGAAACAAGAGCATAGTTGCTTGGTTTTTCCAGAATTTGCTGAGCACCTCACCCAGATCCTGGGTACAACAGTCATAAGGTTAAGAATCCAACCACAGTTTAATTCTACAGTTAAATTGCTTTGCTTAAACATTTTTTTCTTCTTCTTGAAATATAACTTGTCCTGAACTTCTACCCTATCAAAAATGTCACTAGTCAGAAATGTTGGGAGCAGTCATGAAAGTTCCCAATGAAAGATACTATATCTTTTCTTCACAGTGATGTAATCTACTTCCCAAGGAATTCAGGCCACTGGATGGTCTAGAACAGTGATGGCAAACCTATGGCACACATGCCAGAAGTGGCATGCAGAGCCATCTCTCCGGTCACGCAAGCTTTTCTGGGTTCCGGCGCACCAGCCACCTGTCTTCATGCATGCAGCAGCACTGGAAATTGGAAGAGCAGCCAGCTGGTGCGCATGCACGCACTGGGAAGATGATCTTCCAGTTTACATTGTGCACATGCGCATCAGCCAGCTGGTCTTTGCACGTGCATGCACACCAGAAACCAGAAGACCAGGCAGCCAGTGCACATGCACGCGCCGGAAACTGGAAGATCATCTTCCCAGCATGCGCATGCTCCTGTTTCGGCACTCGGTGCCAAAAAGGTTCACCAACACTGGTCTAGAAACATTCCTTCCCTCTCTGTTGCTCTTTTTGTTTCTCTGTCTTTCTGTTGCAAATATCTTCTGAGTATTTGTCGGCAGAGATCAATTAAGGAAAAGGAGGAGATTTGTCTATCAAGAAGATGCTGCAGGTGACATCAAAGGTAAGACTGCCAGCCTGGGTTGGTGACAAAGGTACATTTTTCCATTTTGGAACTAGAACAAGCTATCTGGAAAGATGGATGGAGATCTAAGGACCATGAATCCCCATGGCTTGCCTCATAAGTCTATCCTTTGGTTCTGCTCCCAAACACTGAGAATAAGGAGCTCTCTCTCCAATCACCCCTACTTTACTTCCTGGGACACCTGCTAAGTGTAATGTGGAGTTAATGGAAATCAAAAACAAAATTAAGCAACCTCCTGATTTTGCCTTTTAATTGACCTTTATCCAATGTAAACTTTATTCTGCCAGTTGTTTTATTGTGCTTGTACCTCCATAGCTCTTTTGTTAGTCATATTCACTGCAATGTATTTGCAGAGGAAAGATATCAGAAGAATGCTATCTCGCCGCTGTTAATTTTGTTCAACTTGAACAAGAAAATTGGGCCAGGCTGATTTCTTTAGACACAATTCTAGAAATCTACCTTTCACTCAACATTCTTACTCCCGGTTCCCCCCTTTTCAATATAATTTGTTCTTTTTACTAACACACCTTTCAGGGGTGGCTCTGCATCTGGCATTCTGCTTCTGTGTATTAATTAAACAGCTGCCGATTAAAGAACAAGTTGCAGATTCTGCAGCTATGAAAAAATGAATACATTTTGAAGACAAAAATAAGTAAAGATAAACAAATCGGCTTGGTGGTGTAGGAAATTAGCACACACCCCTCTCCTAGAAAAATGAAATATTTTAGGAAATATTAAAAAGACAGAATATTTCCCCTAAAAGGGGGACAGAAACTCAGAAACACCCCGCCCCCTTTGTCAGTGGGCCATTAAGGCCTGGGCCAGTCTATTCTACATAACCAAGATCTACCTCCTTCAGGCAGAGCCATAGTAGGAATTGCCCAAAGTCTTTTCATTACATCATCACTCAGCAAGAGTCAACCAAACTTGGAACTCAAAACACAACCTACAAAGTTACCCCTGCGTGGCCCCATGGGAGCCTGACAATCAATCAGAATACAAGCTCAAATTCGAAGCCCAACAGAGGGCATAAAACCCAGACACTCTCAGCATCTCTTCCCTTTTTTTCTTCACCCAAGATCTTCAAGGCATGTGATCCTGTCCACCATTAAACCATCTTTCCAAGCAGCCACCATGTTTCCAGTGTCTTTCTCCCCACTTGGAACTGAACCCAGAAGGACATTTCTTCCCACAGTGGCAAATAACATTCAAGAAGATTGGCCAGTTCAAATATTCTCTTTTTTCCAAAAGTACAGTACCTCCTTTCCATGACTTAGCTAGCTAGATTTCTCATTGGTAGTAAGAGCTCTGCTGAAAAGAATCTTGAATCACCCACAACAGAAGACAAAGTCTGTTTATGTCCCATTTAGAAGCTTTGATGCATCATGATCATCAAAGGTTTGTGCATCCATTATACTCTTACCTGGAGATATTGTATATCTTCTCTAAAATCAGTAAGTGGGTTATTTGTTCACAAAATGAAAGGGGTGAGCCAGTTTTTGAGAGGAGAAAAGTGGCCCTAGATATATTTGCTAATACTGTCATATTATCCTGTTATATGTTAATCTTTTGTTGTCATGGGAAATGTTCTGGGAAGTATACCAAATGGTAATTCAAGCTGAATGAATCAACTCAGATTCAAATTGCCATTTTTCTACATAACTTTAGGAATGAAAGGTATGGAAAACTTGTCTATCAATAGCTACTAAGCAGCTATTAGAGGAACCCAGGAAATGACAATTCTCTTTATGCTCGTGAATCTTTTGAGAAGTGGATAAGAATAAAGCCCTAAATGCTTAAACCATCCTACTTTCAAGGCTTAATTATGGCAAAGCCTTCCCACAGGAGGGTTCATCAATTACTTTAGGGGGGGGGGCGGTTCTATATGTAGCTATTATGCAAAAATATTAGTTGCAAGAAACTCATTAATGAAGAATGCTCAAATATCCCATCACAGTAGACAATTGACCTTATATTATTGGAAGAAATGCCCAGATGGGTTCAATTTCAAGTGGGGAGAAAGACACTGGAAACATGGAGACTGCTTGAAAAGATGGTTTAATGGTGGACAGGACCACATGGTTTTGAGATCCTGGGCAAAAAGGCACATGGGTGAGAAAAAGAGAGAGATTTATATACTCTCTTGAGCACTGCCTTAGAGTTTTCTGTTCCTGTACAAGAAATGTATCACATTGGCTGTCAGACTCCCAGGGGGCGGGGGGTCTTAGTAGAGAGGGATCTTAGGCCTTTGTAGGCTGTCTGTGTCCCAGGCTTGGTTGAGCCTTGCTGGGTGATGTAATCTTCCCAGGTTGGCATGTGGTGAGATGGGTAGAGGACTAATCCTATCATGTCCTGAGGGCCATGTTTTAATCCCATCACCCTGGAGCTGAAAGGGGGTGGGGGACAGGGAGCTGCAGGAAGTTGCATTGTCTTTAAAAACATGTTTCTCCTTTTCTCATTCAGGGAAATATAATATTCTACCTTTTTAATATTTCCCAGAATATTTCATTCTTCTAGGAGGGGGGATGGGTGCTAACTTCCTACAGGTGATTTACATGAACAATTTGTTACTTATCTTCAAGAATATCTCATTCCTTCTGTTCCTTTCTTTCCTAATACAGCACTCGGTCCTGTGCTTAAATCTCAGGGTATTTATCTTCCCTTTTAAGATGCTGTATCTCATTATTTTATTTCATCTTGTAAAGCATTTTTGAGATGTTTATATGAGGGCAACTACATAAAACTAAATTGAATTCAATTGATCATTTTAGTTAAAAAGGGGTTTCAGCAAGTAAAACAACAATTTCTATAAGAAGTTTTAAAGGATATAGATTTGGGCAATAAAAGCAAGGAAATTCAAAGTTACAACCACCACACTAACTTTCTATCACTCTATTTTTTAATTTTATGAGGTGTGGCAGTGACTTAAGATTACTGAAATGTATAAACTGGAATAGAGATTTGAAATAATAATAACCAAGAGAACTGAGTGTCAGGAAACAGACATTATGAATTTGCAAATTAAGAATTTGAAACCCCACAATTTAAAAATGGTTATTATATTAGGATGATTATTTGTAACATTTATATCACCTGTTTTTTCCCCAAGGTGTTCAAGGTATATGCAGTAATGATCTGTCCTGTGATATAGGCTAAATTGAGTGTTGTTAGTAATCCATGAGCTTCAGACTTGAGTGATATATTGAAACTAGGTCTTTGGTTGTGTGGGGTTTCATCTAGATTAGTGATCAGGTCTCCTGTCTATTATTCCAGGTGTCTTCTTTTAGAACACAGTTCCATAGCCTATCTATGGTTTGGTAGAGTAGTTAAATGAACTGGTCTTGAAATCAGGAGATCTATGTATTCTAATCCTGCTACATACACAGATGTCATCTGGGTGATTTTGAGCCAGTCAGTCTCTTTTAGCCTTAGAAAGAAGACAATGGAAAGCACTTTGAAAAAAAATGTTAGTAAGAAAACTGCATGGATTTATCCATGTTGTCATCAGGAATCAAGACTGATTCACACATATACACATACCCTCAAAAGCTTACCTATGCTACCAGAAATCAATTCTGTGGTTCCCCTCCCCTCAGTTCAGTAGCTAACCATGAAAATTCTCATCTAAAGAACTTGAATAGATTTCACAAAGCTTTTTAAAAAGAAAAAACAAAGCACCTCTCCCACTAAACAAACAATTCCAAAATTACTGTCAATTGTACTTTAATCTGTATTTCTCCAAAGGTTTATGTCATAATGCATATGAGAGAAACCATAGTTATAAATTTATCTATCAAAATTCTGTAAGTTGTTTGAAGTCATACACAGACTTTCCTTGCACATTGAAAGAGCAATACAATTTAGATAGTATGGAGAATACTCTTTTAAAAATTTAGCAGTTAAAAATTCAGAGTATTTATCCCTATGCTGCTTTCCAGAACCAGATAATAATCCTTACATAATGGAAGGTAAATAAATAACGAACTGTTAGATCGGGCGATTGAGGACGCGGAGAGTGACTTTCCAAACAACAGCTCTTTATTTACAGTGAACAGCAACCAGCAAAAGCCTCGCTGGGCGAGGCTTACTTATATAGGGTTTTCCAACCAATCAGCGGTTAGCATTTTCCTGCCCAAACAGCGGACCTTGGTGGAACCTTTTATGAGCAATGATTGACAGTCCCAATATCTAACATGTACAACACCTTCCATTCATTTCTAGCCAGTATTAACATTCAAAAGACTCCAATAAAGGAGAATATTTGTAGCTCAGTGTTGAAATGAGTAGTTCTTGGTGCTTTCTGAGCTTGGTTGTTTTCTTGCAGACATTTCATTACCTTAACTAGGAAACATCATCAAAAAGCCCATCAGTAAACAGCCCAACCGAAGAATCTTTAAGATTGCCCCCATCCACACAGACAGGCAAGTCACCAGAATATAAACTGACAGTGAACAACACTCCTTGCTAGCATTGATGATGTTACCTAGTTAGGATAATGAAATGTCTGCAAGAAACCAAGAAAGCTCAGAGAGCACCAAAAAAGATTGCTAGAACCCCATTTTATTACAAGAGTGGAGAGCACTATGTGAAATTTGATTTCACCGAATGCTCTACATATTTGGGAACAGGACAGAGAGTGGAAAAGAGCTGCTTTGACTGTGCTTTTCCTTTGCAGTAGTCCTTAACTTACAACCATGCATTTAGTGACCGTTCTAAGTTACAATGGCACTGAAAAAAGTGAGTTATGACGTTTTTCATGTTTGCAACCATTGCAGCATCCCCATGGTCACATCATCAGAATTTGGATGTTTGGCAACTACCGTATTTTTCCATGTATAAGATGCTACATTTTCTTAAAAATATTTACTTGAAAATGGAGGTGTGTCTCATACACAGGAGGCCAGGGAGAAAGCCACACATGCCGGATCAGCCTCTATCTTATATCCAGCTCTATCTTTCCTCTCTATTGTAGTTGTTTCCTGTATCACATTGCCACAGTAGGTTTCATTTCTATTGTTCCTGTGATGCATTTCCTGTTCTTGTTATTACTCACTCTAACAAGATGACTTCTGCACAGTGATGGCTTATAATGTACTTACTACAAGAAACTACATGAAACAGGGGGCGTCTTATACATGGGGTGTCTTATACACGGAAAAATACGGTAGTTTGTATTTATGATGGTTGCAGTGTCATTAGAAGAGCTTTGGATTTCACAGCCAGCCAAAGTGGTTAATTGGAGAATGTGGTTTATGACATGGCCAGGGAGGAGGGGAGAGACAGGGTCATGGGGGAGCGTGAATCTGCATGAAGTCAGCTCTGGCTACACCCGAAATATTTCCGAGATGGTGTTCCTAATAAATGACTGTTTTCCTTTTGAAGTTTGGCTCGAGGCTCATGAATTAATTAGGGCATCTTTCGGAAAC
>JANHFM010004452.1:116331-134116 GCA_032468115.1 Grayia smithii
GCGTATAAGACGACCCCCCACTTATCTGAAGATTTTAATGGGTTAAAAAGTCATCTTATATGCCGGAATTTACGGTAGTTATGAGAACCTTTAATTCTCACCTAATAAAGCAGAAAGAGGCCTGTTTTGGTTTAATAGCTCCTTTAATTATAGGAATTCCAGAAAATTATTAAATAGGCAATATTGTATTCACAAAAATGAAATGAAAGACTGGGAACCATCCCCCACCCGCCAAAAAATATAAATTAATTATTGTACAAAAGCTCAGTACTGGAAAAAATGGTGTTATGTTTGAAGATGCCAGTATGTTGTTAATGGTGTGGAAAATTTAAACTGTATGTAAGACATTCCCCAAAAGATATTTCTAAATTGGGTGAATAGAAAATGTCTCCTGAAGTGCATTGTAAGTAGTAAGAAAGTGATGCATATGGGGTGAGAGGTGGGGAACCTTGAGCCCTTATTTACCCTAGACCGTGACTTAGTGAAGACCATCTAATGAGCAGTCTATGGAAGCAGCATATTGAAAACCTCAGCCCAATAGCAATAAGGCTTATATACTGCCCCATAGTGCTTTATAGCACTTTCTGAGCAGTTTACAATGTCAGCATATTGCCCCCAATTGTCTGCCTCCTCATTTTACCGACCTCAGAAGGGTGGAAGACTGAGTCAACTTTGAGGCAGTCAGGATCAAACTCCTGGCTGTGGGCAGAGTTTGCCTGCAATACTACATTCTAACCACGGTGCCACCACGGCTTAATAGGGTATCTCCAGCATATACCTGAAGGACCAAAGATTTATTGATATGAGTGAATAATTATTTAGAACAGGTGGTCACCGTACTGGAAAGAGAGCTCAAGATTTATTCTTATAGAGTGTAAAATCTGTTCTTTTTCACCTCTTTTGGATCAGTATTATGGAATGCTAAGAGCAGCCTGCGAGACTGAGGTGGGGGTGGGAGTGGCAGAAGACACAGTCCCACTTTGACCTGAATTACTATCTGAAATCAAGTTCTGCTATTTTTTCCTCCAGGCCCTGAAACAAAAATGTTTTCCATGTTTTTTTTTCCAGTTCAGTTATGTCCAATTCTGAGACTGCTTGGACAAGTCTCTGCAGTCTTCTTGGCAAAGTTTTTCAGAAGTGCCTTGCCATTGTCTCTTTCTTATGGCTGAGAGCAGGTGACTGGCCTAAGGTCATCTGGCTTTGTGTCTAAGGTGGAGCTAAGACTCACAGTCTCCAAGTTTCTAGACTGATACCTTAACTGCTACCCCAAAGTGGTTCTATCTTTCTTATATAGCTAACATGAAACTGGGTACAGGGTTATATCTGCTCTGGACTATCTTAGTTTCTTTTTCCTGAAGTGGATTGCCATCTGTGCCCTTTCTTTCAAGGTTACACCATAATGAAATTAACAGCTTCTTAACCAACACCTTCTATTGTGTTGCAGAAAAATCAGATAATAACAAGCTGGTTTCCCTGAATTAGGTCTGAACATTTTTGTTTATTTTTTAAATGAGTGTCATTCAAAACATTACATTGTTAATTAAATCATATTTTCCGGTTCTATACTATCAGTTTAGCTAAATTCACAAAGTAGGCGGATAATTTAGGCTTTAGGCAAGAGATTCTTTTGTTTGAAAGAATTTATAGTTCAAATTGCATTCCATCCTTCCTTATTCATGTAGCATTCTTAGAATATTTTTGATTATGGAAAGAGTGCAGTTGGTTTTAAAAAATAACACAATTAACAATCATATTGGACCTATATTTGCACTGTAGTAATATCCTAAATTTGATATTGCACAAAACTGTGGAGTTTTCGGGGAACATGGATAGCAAACAAGCAGAAAAACAAACCAATCATCAAAAATGAGGAAAAGAATTAGGAATAAATATTAGCTGTGATGAAACCTTATCTGCATCAGCTACAGATGGAATGAGGAAGAATACAAATATACAAAATGGATCTGTCAGGTGCAAAAATGATATTAAGTTTAACCCAAGTTTTTCCAAATAATAAGGAAATGCAGCTGAAGCTTTTTAAACAATAAATTGTTGTTTTAGTATTTGCATCATGTTCAGTAACCTACTTCTCCACTCTCTGATGATTAAGGTTTAATGTAGTGAATTAGGTGCTATCACCTGAATTTACAGATCACACTGGAATGAAAGCCAAACTACAATTATGCCTTAGCATGTGAACCTGGTTACTTTGTGAACATACATCTGCTGTTAATTTCTTCACTATATAATCTTTTCCATTGCAGAAATATAAATGATCATAGAACAATAAAAATACCCTTAATGGTAGATGGCACATGGAAGCAAATAATGAAACACATATCAAGATGCACAAACTGAAATTTACACATTTGCTTTAGATTTGGACATAAGTATGCAACAGCGCTGTTATGAAGCTACTGCAAATGTCCTTATTTTTGCAATCTCAATCTGTAAACATCTATGCCTATGTATTTTCTGGTGCTGTAATTACTTTGTGTTGGAGAAAGTAATTTTCCTTTTGGGAAAATCAACTTTTTATCTCCAAATTTCATGTGTGGTGGGGTTTTTTCACCTCCTAAATTTTTAATTTAGGTGATGCAATTACCTCCATCCTTAATCTCCTAGTTTTTTAATCCATGGTTTAAGGAAACAAAATGGTGACAAGAAACAAGCACAGCGCAAAGAGGAAAATGGAACACAAACAAACAAGCAACTGTATTTTCACATCAACAAAACATTATCATTCCAATAGATTTTCCAACTAAGGCTCAACTGGTTGGATCCCTTCCATTCTAAAGTTTAGGACAACTGAACTGTTCAACTTGCAATGTAAAATAATATGATGCTTTGAAAAGGTGTTTAATAACAGCCACAAATATGAAATCATTACAAATGGCAAGTTTCTATGCTGAAATCTGATTATATTGCATTACATGTCACTCTGATTTTTTAACCAATTACTAAACAAGCCTCAAGAGTGAATTCTCATACAATGCACTACGCCACATACCCTCTCTCTCTCTCATAAAAAATACAATTAATGATTACATTAGCTTAATATAATTATTTCAAAAACATTTGTGTCACAAATGCAAACAACTGCAATTCAGTTGCAATGACTTACTAATGGTATATAAATGGTTGGATTCCCAGTATACACTAAACTAAAACCAAATAAACCATTTTGTTTTGTTAGTCTAGTTTATAGAATGTCTACAAAAAACATATTTTCATAGGAAAAATATATGGTTGATTTGATTATAATCAATGAACAAGAAAGTAAAACTGAAAAATATTATTCTGATATTCACAGAGCTATGATTATTTAAATCTGGTGTCATGTGGAAGAATGATAAATAATGTGAAATGCTACCCTTTAAAAATGAATAATAGTAGCTGGATTATCATAGCCCTTTCCCCCATCTTCAGTTTGCCCCACCAAAATGTCAACATATAGTTTATTCTTCAGTAGTACTATGTCTCCTTCAAGGTGATATAAACTACCCTCTTCCTTAAGGTCAGTTGTGTATTTCAATTTCGATTCTCCTAATCCCAATGATTATTTTAATCCAGATATTCAATGTTAGTGTTCTTCCAGACGTTTTTGGCTTCAAATAATCCATGCCCAATCTGCATGACTAATGTGGAGAGCGATCATTCTAAATCTAATCACAATGCTTTTTCTTCTATTTATATCCCTAGCACGGAATACATTCTTAATCCTAAATTGTTTAGACACACATTTTCACTTTATGGTATCTCCAGCAATGCCTGTTCTACTGGAGTCTGTTATTTTTTATGTATTTATTTAGATAATGTATATCACTGCCCACCTCACAGAATTCTGGAGAAGTTGTAGCGCATTTAAGTGTATTGTAAAATCAGGAGTCACTATATTAGAATACCGTATATTCCGGCGTATAAGACGACTGGGCATATAAAACGACCCCCAACTTTTCCAGTTAAAGAGTTTGCCAGCCATGCATCTTGCAAGGTCAGTACCCGGCGTATAAGATGACCCCCCACTTATCTGAAGATTTTAATGGGTTAAAAAGTCATCTTATACGCCGGAATTTACGGTAAATGGATTGTGCAGTTGCAGAACAGCTTTCCTTTGTTGGAAAGTGTCCTTTAAGACTTCTGGAAACCTCTTTTAGCATGGGAGATGTGAATTTGTCACAGTCAATATTAGAAATTAATTAACACAACCAGCAATATTCTATTGCTGAAACACACCTATATAAACTAGAATCTGAATTGTAAATACTGAACATTTGTAGGGTTTTATTTATTTATTTTAAACCCGCAATCTGTTGTGAAACTATCCAGAACAAAAATCCCAGGGTCATTTTTCAGCGTAAAATGGACAGCATAGTCATAAATGTAATAAAGCTTGCTGTAGTATTGTTTATGAGATGGGGCTGCAATGCTCCTGCAGGTCAGGCAAACCAGTGGATAAATTCAAAACCATGTTGCAGGCAGCTTTCCTCTAATTAGACATTCATAAAAATTAATCCTTTGTACCATCTTGATGCGCAAATTGTGGAATAATTTTTCAGAACACAATTCGCCTGATGCCTGTCCTCGCGGACACTTCATCCTCAGCCTCCATGGGAGCAATTTGAGTCTGCGCTTATCACAATAAAATCTGGGGAGATTTAGGCGTGTCGAAGTTCTACTTCGTGAGTAACAAGCCGACCCCACACCCAGCAGTGGCCGCCATGAAAGCCACTGAATTTAGCCGCACGGTGTTAAAAGGGATCTGTCAATCTTGAGCTTGAGGGGAATCTCACTCCAAATACGTAACACTCGACACGGAGGATAGCAATGTTACAAAGATCTCTCATCTGCATGCCGAAGCGATGCTACTTTACAGGTCGGCTTGTAAATTGCACTACGTTGCAAAAGGCTATCACGAGTGCTGCTTCTGGAACCATCTCAAAGCAACAACCCGTTAAGTTAGATTCCTGCGATTCGCCAAAGAAGTGCAAGAAGAGGACCGGAGTCAAAGGAATAGCAGCAGTGGCCGACCAATGAGAACGAACCTTCACCTTGTCCCACCCACCCCCATCTGTCTGTGAGCTTGGCCAGCCGCGGCTAGTTAGCCGACTTTCTCTAACCGGTTTCCACCGGCTTTCTCCGCCTTTCCTTCGCCCCGCCCTCGCTTCGCGCCTCTCTAGCATTCTGCCTGGCCTTCTCCACCACCCCCCCCCACCAACCACCCGCCACCCCCCGCCCACATCCTCAGCTCCCCGCCCACTGCCACACGCCTGGCCATATCGGCTCAACTCGCCCGAGCCCTCCGATTGGTCGGGAGCGATGCCATTCGGCGAGAGGCGTTTGTGACGCCAGGCGGCCGAGCTTTGAAGGCGTCAGCTAAGAGGGGCGGGGCGTCGCACGATTGCGCGCTGGAGAGTGCAAGGCGGTGCTTAAGACATCTCTGCCCGCCCCCGTCCCCCTACTTGCCTTGCGCGAATGAACGGAAGCGCCCTCCCTCCGCCTCTGGACCCCTCCTTCCTCCAGCCGCTTTTCCTTTCTGCCGTCAGTGCCGCGTTAGCAACAGCCTCGTCGCCAGCGGCCGGAGCTCCTCCTCTTTCGCCTTCTCCTGGCATCCCCGTCTCGCTCGCTCTCTCTCTCTCCCCGGCTGCTCCGCGCCCTGTATGGTCCATCGCCGCCGCCCTGCTCCGGCACCACCTCCGCCGCCGCCTCCTTCTCCAGTTCCCTTCGGCTTAGCTCCTCCTGCCCCCGGCGGTGGCGCCCTCAGCACCGAGGCTGTATGATCAGGCTACAGTCTTCAATGAGTAACCATATTCCTGTGAGTAGCGGCCTCTTTCCTGGTCTTGGCAGCCCTGCGCTAATCTCTCTCAGCCTCTCTTCCTCCCTCCCTCCCTCCATGTTTGCCTCTTTGTTCGCTGGGTCTCCGCGAGAAGGCAAGCAGGCGAGCCCGATTCGGCTCTCCTCCTCCCCGCCGGTCGTGGGTTGTTAAACTTCAGTGGTCGTTGACTGGCCGTTGCCTCCGACACCAGCGGGAAGAAACTGACCCGGCCGGCCCGGTTTGCCAGCTCCGGTTGTAGTCGGAGATGTGGGACGTGGCAAGCGAGGAGACGGGGACGCCGGAGGGGGGTAGCAGGGAGTGTCTGGGCGGGAGGAGACGCCGCTGTCTGGCGAAAGAAGGGCCGGGAAAGCTAAGGGGGAAAAAAAAAAAACACCAGTCAATTGCCGGCCTTCGGGGCTGCTGCTAGGAAACGAAGCGGGGAGGTGGAAAGGGGGTGTCTGGCTATGTAGATCTCCCACCCCACCCCCACATTCGCAGCTTTGGGGTGGGGGGAAGAAGCGCCGCAACCGGGCCGAGCACGTGGTCACTACGAGAAGTGCTCCAGCCCTGCCCGGCATTTCGGACCTGGCCCTCCTTCCCTTTCTCTCCTTGTACCCCAACAACGGCGAAGAGTGTCAGGAAGGTAAGAACAAACCTGGCAGTCTGAATGAAAACACTCCTCCTTCCCTCCCTCTCCGTCCGCCCGCCCGAGTGAGTTTCGGATTCCTTTGTGTGCTCATTCGGAGCAGGAACTCCCGCGCTTAAAGCCGGGTTTTGAGCTGCTGCTTTTATCGACAAGCCGGGAAAGGGAGAGATGTGGACCCGACACGTATGTGTGCTGGGGAGGAGAGGGCTTTCTTCCGGATCCTTTCGATCGGTCTGAACGGGAATAGGAGGCAGAGAAAGAGAGAGAGAAAAACGCCTCGTGGCTGCCCAATTTTGAAGGGGGGGGGGGAGAGAAAGCTTTTGGAAGCGTGGAAATGGGTAGCAAGAGAGAAAATTCTGAGTTTGTGCCCTCTCTGAAAGCCGGGCTGCCTTTTTTTTTTTTTTTGTGGGTGGGTGGGTGAGAATCTCCTCGCTACATCCTACAGCCGACCCTGTCCTGGGTGGTCCCCGTCCTTTTATACCATTCACGTGGTGCTGAATAGCCCCGATCTCCTTCGGGCTGTGGTTGATGAACCCAAACGCTTTGGCCACGCGTGAACGAGGAAAGGTTCCCGGGCCTGGGGAAGGGAAACGGGAGTAATCTTCCACTTGGGAAACAAGTTAAGACTTGTTCGAGCTGCCTGGCCGGCGGCCGCCCTCCTCGCCTGCCGCGTGTGGTAGAAAGCTTGAGGGCTATTGCGCTACCGCCGAGTGAGTCACGAAGCGGGGCGAGGGGGGTGGGAGGAGAGAGAGCCGGGAGGACGTTTGGCGGGCTGAAGCCGGCGGCGCCTCCTGCCTGCAGATAACGGGTCGCTCCTTCCATTCATAAACTGCTGTCTGGCGCGCTAAGCCTTCCTCGCAGCGGGTGATGGGAGGGGACGATAAGGGACTTGGTCTAGTGCTTCCCCTAAATCGATGGGATGTCAATCTGTTAAAATACAGCACGGTATCTAGGCCGCGTTACAAAAGTCGAGGGAATCTGGGAGGAAAAGGCAGTTTAAAACCCCTCCTGCCTGTGGTGGGAACGGCAGCTTTGTTTCCAAGGATTGTTAATCGCTTCAGCATTTTAATCTTGGCATATGGAATGACTTCCTTTTGTGACACGTGAGAGACTGGAAAGGGCAGTGAGTCGCTTTATTAATGTGTATTAAAGTAACATAAGAGTATTACTGAGTCAGAGTATTGTATTTTCTTCCCCTCAGATGCAGGTCATAATGGGGATGTCATTTAAAGGATATTTCAGTCTTCTCAAACGAATTTTTTCTGGGTTGTTTCAATTGGGGAATTCAGATCTTCTACAATGCTCAGCTGCTTAACATTAATTCAGGCTGTATCTAAATATTGAAAAAGTCTTACGCTAATATTTCAATCTTTGTTATCACTTAGCAAAAAAATATCAATTCATAATTAGTCTATAGGAAAGAATTAGCTGCAATTAATTTCATAGGTTACAGTATGTTATATAGGTTGGAAATTCCAAAAGTTCATAAAAGGTACTTATTTTACAGTGGTACCCATACTTTTAATAAGGGAGGAGGTATATACTTTATAACTACAAAACTTCTGGCAGCAATATGTTCTGCCTTTAGTCCGTGTTTAGTCTTTCTCTTCCTTTTTTTCTTTAAATGTTTTATGTACTTTTCTGGGTCTATAGGTGATCCTTATTTCTCTTATGCTATTTTGAACACTAATTAGGGACCTTTTCAGCCCTGTGGTATAATTATTATTCAGGCATCTTCCATGCATTGCTGCAGTATGTTTTTAAGTTTACAGGCATACTACAATATTATGTAGTATTTTTGCAGGGTTTGAGTTGGCTAAAAGATCAACTTATCTGGAACTTGACTACCTTGGAAACATGGCACTAGCTTTCTACAGTGAACATGCTTTAAGTCTCAAGCCAGTGGTTGCTGTTCTCCAAAATAAATATGGGACTTTTTCCTGGAGCTGGCTCCTCCTGTCAGATGCTCTGTAAAGATATGCACTCTAATGAAGTTCAAATGAAATATACCACTCAGCCTTTTATAAATGTATTTTGTAAAACCAGCCAAAGCACAGAAACAAATTTAACCTGTTTGGGATTTTTTTTTAAGAAGTGGGTTTATGCATAAATGATCATTCTTAAACTGGGAGCAAGATGTTAAATGAAAGGTTAAATTAGCATAGATTGGTAGATGCTTTGACTATTCATATTATTCAAGTTCTTCCCCATCTTTCTATATTCAACTACTTTGTTTCTTTTTCTTCTTTCTCTATTAGTGGTATGTCAAATACCACTTATAAATATCCCTTTTCCCCCTTTCTCTATTTATCTCTATATGTACATAAATATACACACACACACACCCAAAATACATACACGGTTTCCTAGATTTTGTATTTCAGAGATTTTGGTATTTTTGTCATTTGTTCAAATGAAGGTTTTTTTGCTTGATAAATTTCAGAAGAGGCTTTAGATTTTCCAAAGAAAAGATTGCAAAACTGAGAAACAGCCCATGAAGTCAATTAAACTTTAATACCAGTAACCTTTGTAAACTGAAGCAGGGCCACAATGGTGGCATGTAGATTTTTGTGAAATTATTTCTGATTCTTCCTGCTTGGATTTCAGGAAGAAAACAGATACACTATTATACAGTAGCATTTGCTTGCTTTTATCTAAGTTATACAGAAACAATGTGGCTGAATACTATATGCAAGTATGTTGTCTTACATTATTCTGTTCTTTTATTTAGGTTTAAGATTTTTAATTTTATGCGAGGACATAAACTGTTCAACAGTGTTTTGTTACATTTTGTTACATTTCTGAAGAACTCTACTTCCCATCAATTTTAATTTATTTATATTCAACCTTTTTTTATATAAATTACTGATATAAATAATTTAAGGTGGCAAACATGCCTAATAATCCATCTTCCTATCTTTCCCATGACAACAACCCTGTGAGGTAGGTTAGGATGAGAGGTTGACTAACAAGTCATCCCGCTAGTTTTCATGCTTAAAGTGGGACTAGAACTCACCACCTCCAAATTTCTAGCTTAGTACCTTAACCACTAGATCAAACTGGCTTTATATTCACTTTTATTTTATTTTTTTACTCTAGCAGAATGAGAACAATATGAAAGAGGAGTAGCACAAGTCCCTTTTACATAACATATTTGGAATGAGTTAGTGACTGGCCCAAAGTTGCTAGAAGAGCTTTATCCAAACCTTAAACCTTAAATTGAAACTACATCTTGCTCAAAAGTCTAGAATTGTGCAAGAGTGCAAAAAGAGTGAGACCATCAATTACATTAGTAAAATGCTGATTTGGTTTAAATATATCAACGTAAATATATGTATTTTTACTCAAATACTTGAAGTAAGTTTTTTCCTTCCAGAACATTCCTAGTACATATCTAAAACATGGTACCTTTGCTATTAGTCATTTTTAACTCTTTAGTCTGCAGTACCTCACTTAACTACCATTCCAATTGAAGATACTTACTGAATTTGATGTATAGTTTAACCTTAGACTTTAGCTGCTTTTGACTGCTAAATTAATGTGTGAATCATCTTTATTACTTTGATTCTATGTGCACAGACATTCCTGGTAAAATGATGTGTACATTGTTATGTCATAATATTGCTGAGTTCTTTATCTTGCTCCCTCTGATGAATATTTGAACTATCATTGAGTACCTAGTGTAAGTCTTTTCAGAATACTTATACATTTTATTGTCTAAGCATCCTGTTTGGCTCTATTTTCATACCTGTGTAGGAAAATCTGTTTTGCCTGACCTTTCATTTCAGTGTTTGTACTCTTGATTTGCTTGGGATAGATTTAATTTTTTTGCTCAATTAAATGCACATAAATCTTCTTCCTTACTATTTTAGTCTATTTCTTGGAATTTGCTATTTATTGGCTCCTCTTAGAGTAGCTGTGAAGGCTTGTGAAATAATAGTATTTATGTCATAATATGATTGTGGTAGCATGTTAACAATACCTAAGATTGATACAATAAAAATGTTCATAAATATGGAATGGTAAGTCTTTGTTAAACCATTGGTCTGCAAGGTCTTTCAGCAAACAGGCTGCATCATGCTTACATAGTGTATTAAAGGGTATGGTCAAAAAAGGTGACATTCTGCTCAGTTTGGAGCCTTGGAATGTTTCTTTTAATGCCCCACATTAAATGAGAACCTGAGATTCCATTGTGATTATTAGTCCCTGTTTTCTAATTTAGGATGTTTGCTACAATCTGAAGAGTTAAAGGAAAGTGGAACAAATGCTACTAGTAAATTGTTTCTCCAACTCTGAAGGGCAATACTGATCTTTAATGTACAAGCTTTGTTCTGGATACATGTGATAAATTGTTCTCTTCTACTTGGTTGCTAGAAGTAAGATTGCTCTTGTGCACCAGAAATATTAAATTTAAATGATAACTATTTTGAATATTGGCCAGTGAGATTTGCCCCCTCATTGGGAAACAGAATAAGTAAGAACTGTTAGCCTGAACGTTACTTCTATTACTCACCCAAAGTTTCAGTCTTGGTTAAAAGCAAGCCATGAAGTATAAACTGTCCTTAACAGGTGCAATTTACTGTCCCAAGCAATTGGTGGACTGTAGGGGGCCTTTCAAAGGGACAGAACTGAATTTTCTTCATTATGGTTTAAGAGTGGGAATGTGAACACTTCATTGTCCAAGGTTCTTGTGCCTCCATCTCTATCCTCATTTTCCCATTTTTTGTTAGAAAACTCATGCTGCTGAAGTTCTGCCATTAAATGTTTACTGTGCAATCTTAGTATACTCTAGTGTAGGCTATAGAGAGAATTATGGGGCCTGGGGCTTGCTCTTTATTGCCTTAAAGTATATGTAGGTTATCTTATAACCTGCAGTGTGATTAATACCTAATGAGGTTGTGGGGCTCTTTTAATTAGTTTGTTTGAAAATTCAGAACATTTCTTAGTTACATTTCCTGACTCTTGCATATTTATTTAACACTAAGATGCTTGGAAAGTGTATCCTTAGCCATTGACCACTGTTCCTTTTTCTCTTTGCAGCAGTTCTGTGGTGTTCTCGGTCACACATTTATGGAGTTTCTGAAGGGCAGTGGGGACTACTGCCAGGCACAGCACGGCCTTTATGCAGACAAGTGAACTGTAGAAATTGATTACTGCTCCACCAAGAAGCCCCCTTAAAGAGTGGTTACCACAATAAGCAGAAGTATTGGATTGAAATTGGCAGCGCATTTTACAAAGGAGTTCTGACCTGGATGGGGTAACCTCGGTGCACTGCCTTTCTTTTTGCCTCAGTATTACAAGATTGAAGATTTGCTGCTTCTTGTTTAGGAGGTTCATTTCATTCCCTTTTCCTCCCAACTTCATATTTGTTGGCACTGGAAACTTTTAGTGGCTTTTTGTGAAGTAGATTTTAATTTCTCCATTAATCAGTTAGGGTTTTTTTTTTTAAAAAAGAAACTGTCAGTCATTGCACATTTTAACTAAATTAAACCATGGCCCGAATGAACCGCCCAGCTCCTGTGGAAATCACCTACAAGAACATGAGATTCCTTATCACTCATAATCCAACCAATGCAACTTTAAACAAGTTCATAGAGGTAAGCAGTATCCAAAATGCTGATTTATTCTGTGGGTTTAACTTTTAAAATCATAGTGGTTTCCAAAAAAGTATGTTTCAGTTCCTTAAGTTTGCTTCGTTATCTTTCCGTTTGGTCAGATAAAAGATGGTTCAGATTTGTTTATGGTTGTCAGTGATTCATTCATAGGGTCATTTAAACAACAAGGTGAGGCTGCATAAAGGCAGCACAAGCTGCATGGAGGATTATGTTGTGATTTACTATAGTGGGTAAGATTGAGATACTCTGCAAAACAAATTACTTAAGTATGATCAACTGTTATCCTCTTATCAAGTATAACCAAGTATGGTTATATGTATAACCATAAACATTAGCATAGTTGATTCAGTTAAAGACATAATTCTGATTTTCTTTTAGGAACTTAAGAAGTATGGAGTAACTACAATAGTAAGAGTATGTGAAGCCACTTATGACACTGCTCCATTAGAAAAAGAAGGCATTCAGGTTTTGGTGAGTAGCTTACTTGAACAGTTTGAGATACTAGCCTGTGAAGCTTATTGTGGTCCTTGTTATTCAGCATATATTAATCCAGACCATTACAGTTTAATATTTGAATTAATACCTAATCTTACTGGGAATGGGAGGATATAGTCTTAAAAAATAGCATGCAGCCTGAAAATAATACAAGCCTGGAATAAAAATGTGAAGAAATTTCAGACAATGTTGCTATCAGGTGTGGTATTGGACAATCACAAGTTAAAAAGCAAGGGACTGTACCTTCCCAGTTACCTGTGCCCATTCCATCAGGTCTGTCAGAAGAGTTGAATTGTGGGTCCTGTCTGTGGGATGGGAAGATGGAACCCATATGATGGAATCCAGGAGGTAGCTTTTTCTGCTTTGGCATCCGCCTTGTCGAACATCCTCCCTCCTGAAGACCCCATCTCTCCAGACCTTTCAGAAATCCATTGGAACTTGGTTGTTTCAGGAATCTGGACCTGGGGAATCATAAGGGAATGGTAATTTGATTAGATGGCTCCATTGTTTATAATCTCTTTATCTCTCTCAGGATTTTTCTTCCTCCTAGCATTTTTGTTGCAAGTGCAGGGCTTACTTATTTTCCCAAATCAACTAAGTGTTGGTCCATTCATTAGACAGGAATTGATCAACCAGCTTGCTGCCCAAAGCTGATGCTTTGGGCTGAGAGAGAGTGACTGGCCCAAAGTGACCCAGCTGGCTTTCATACCTAAGGCAGGACTAGAACCTAAAATCTCCTGGTTTCTAGCCTAGTGCATTAGCCATTAGATCAAACTGGCTGTCTATCTTGGTCTTTATAATACTATTTTTTTTTGTATTTTTAAATGTTTTATGGTTTTGTATGTTTTGTATGCCATCCAAAGTCATATTGTCTGAGATGGGTGGCCATATGAATATGATAAATTAAAAGCATGTTTAGGGGAGATATTAAAATAATATATTGTACCTTAAATATTAATACTTGTGTACTGGGTGCATGATAAACAAACCCCTAAACAAGTGAGATGGAAATATTTATTATTGTGATTGAGCAGCACTGGCACAATAGAAGTTTCTCAGAAGTGTAGATGTAAAAAGCAACATTATCCGACATAATTTAAATAACAGTTTTTATTAGCTTGTATCTGTGATTTTGAGAAATATGAGACCTAAAACTATTAATGCATACTTTCTAGGACTGGCCTTTTGATGATGGGGCACCACCATCTCTTCAGATTGTTGATGATTGGCTAAATCTTCTGAAAGTTAAATTTCGTGAAGAGCCTGGCTGTTGCATTGCTGTACACTGTGTTGCTGGTCTTGGAAGGTAAATTGAAACATTGAAGTCATACAAAATATACTTTTGTAGTACATATATGACCATCATAAAAGTTTGACTTGATAGTTCTGTACAACTAGAATTGGCAAAAAAAAAATAAGTCCTGTCCTTGGATAGGTTTTATTAAGTAATTTGACTTGGATTTCTAAATATATTAATTGAATCCATTAGTATTATGTAACCTTAATTGCATTGGGATACACAAAAATAAGAGTTGGATTGCCTTAAATTACGGAGATTCTGTTTAATAGCATATTAGCCTTTCTCCAGTATGGGTCGTCTTACAGTGCCCACTTGGCCTGACTAGTGGTTAGGAATGGTGTATGAAATAATGTTTTAGGTATGTATGGACTTTTCTGTGTCTGTAATAGCAAATTGTATTTTCCATCTTTCGGATATTGTTAGACAATCCTATGTTGTGGGAGGCTTATTTACAAGATATCCTTTGTTAATGATAGACACACAGACTTCAATGGTTGTTTTTTTTTTTTTTTCTAGGGCACCTGTGCTGGTAGCCCTTGCACTTATTGAATGTGGAATGAAGTATGAGGATGCGGTGCAGTTCATAAGACAGTAAGTATTGAGACAGTTATCTCATTTCTTAATTCAAATAATTTTCAGAAGGGTCCCTTTGGATTTGATTCAGGAGCCATGTTTCCGAATGAAGAATGTTCAACATCCAGCATTTGTTAGGATTCTGCCACATATTCTGTTGAAGGAGACATGGCTGCCTTAATGAATTGCAGACAGAGACAGCTGCTTCTCTTCCAGTATAGGATTGTTCTGATGTTAGAATAATTCAAATAGTCTGCTGCAGTGAAGTATATAGAGATATTTTATAATTTATTACAGTGCAGGAGTAGTAAACTAAATACTGTGATGTAAAAGTTGAGTTAAGGAACTTAAAGTGGGCCATGAAAAAGAACAATTCTGCTATCTTGAACAGAAAGTACCAAGGGATAAAGTTGCTATTTGAACAACATTTTGTGACTAATACATTCTGTGCTTTTGTTTAGGAAGCGACGTGGAGCTTTTAACAGCAAGCAGCTTCTCTATTTGGAGAAATATCGTCCCAAAATGCGCCTCCGTTTTAAAGATTCAAATGGTCATCGTAACAACTGTTGTATTCAGTAAAAACAAAGCTGCCTTGATTGCTGCTTTGGAAATAGAAGACTAAAACTAGAATTGGGCAGGTTACATGGGAAAACTACATGTATGTCTAACTAGATTACATGAAGCTTCTATAGGTGTAGGCCACAATGTTGGCAGGGGAGCAACTTTGTTTAGATGATCTGTTTAGATAACAAATGTACATGGCCTTTTAAAATGTCTTACTGTATGTATCATTAAACTATCCTTAATCATGTAGTTCAGTTTTTTTTCCTTGAAGTCCCAATAGTTATATCAGAACATGTATAGAGATTAGGTGCCAAACGCCCAATACACTATTTCTGTATACCACAGTGTAATAACCCTAATAACTACAACTATATGGACCTTTGCCCTTTTCCTAACTTGTCTTCTGATTTGGTGGATAGGGCTTCATAGAGTAATCTGCCTATTCACTGTTTGTCTCCCACAGTCACACTATAATGATTATCAGGATTTGCACACAATTTACTGACTTAGTCAGTTTTGGTGTCTAAACTTTTATTACTTAAACCCTCTTTCACAAAACATTCTCTGGTTATTAATGGAAAAGTAATAGGTCACGCTGTACAGAAGCACACAAGTCTTTAATGACTCCAGACAAAAAGCCTTACAGTTAAATAAATATATATTGGCACTTAATGTGCGACTTTAGTAGAAGGCCTATAAAAGAATGGGAGGGGACTAATTAATATTTCTAGTAAAATGTTGCCTTTTGTCTTGTGCAGGAAGTATAGAATATGCCCATTACTTTAGTAAATATTTTTTTAATGTAGAAATGCTTTATTGTAGCTGAAAATTCTTAATCATATTTCTGAAGATCTTGTAATTTCTTTTACTGTACTTATTGGAAGTTGTTTACCAACTATTGCTTTGTTGAAGGTGAATTTGTTTTTTCTTGAGTTTCTACCATGAATTTGGTGGATCTCTAATATTTTGTATGCCTTTTGAGCTGCGTAACTTAATATTTGGATACTTGATAATTTGTTATGTAATTGATAAAATGGTGGTGTGTATTAATGTTCAACCATATATTTATACTGTCTTGGGAATGTGTGGTTATAGTACTGTGGGAGAAATAATTTGCCAGTGTTCACCAGCTTGTAAAATTTAGTGCGAGAGCTCAAATATCTAAATAAAGTCAAACCTGCATTGCAATTTCCTTCATTTTTGCGGGGAGGGGTTGTGTGTGTGGTTTTATTTTTTTGTAATGGGGAAATAGACTTCTATCAAATTTTTTTCCCCAAAGAATCCCAATTTTCTGTGAAGTTGAAACTGACAGTCAATGGCATCCACCATTGTTTATTCCTTAGTCTGTAGAGCAGACAGTTTGCTTTCTCCCATCATGGATGCTGAATCAACTTGTTTCTGAAGACCAAGACACAATCTATTATCTAACCCCTTTTGGAAATGTAGAATCATAATATTGTAAATATGGAAAAGGACCACAAGGATCAATACTACAACATACAGGAAAACCTGTTAAACCCTCTTTGACACATGATTCTCCAGCTTCTTAAAAGCTTCCAGAAATGGAGAAACTCAACAGCTTTTACAGTCTTCCATTATTGTACAGATTTTACCTTTGCTGTCTTAAAATCTAGATAGCTGTAACTTACAGTGCACTCAAAGTACTCAGATCCCTTTCACTTTTATCAATTTTGTTATTGCTGCAGCCTGATTCTGCAGTTGTTGAAATTCATTTTTTTTCTCAAGTACTCCATAATCGCAAAGTGCAAGTTTAGAAATGTCTGGAAACTTACTATAAAAAAACCCTGAAATATCACATTGACATAAGTATTCAGACTCTTCAATCTACTTCGTTGAAGCACCTTTGGCAGCAATTGCAGCCTCGAGTCTTTTGGCTTTGACATGATAAGTTTTGGACACCCGGATTGGGAGATTCTCCCCCCCTTTTCCTTGCAAATCCACTCAAGCTGAGTCAGATTAGATGTCAATCATCGGTGGACAGCTGTTTTCAGGTCCCTTCAAAGATGTTGAAGTTAGGGGTCTAGCTGGGCCTCTAGGATATTTACAGAGTTGTAGTGTTGTCTTGATTGTGTGCTTAGGATCATTGCCATGTTGGAAAGTGAACCTTCGACCCAGTCTGAGGTCCTGAGCAATGCGGAACAGGTTTTCATTGAGGATATCCCTGTACTTCTCTCTGTTCAGCTCTCTCAATCCTAACCAGTCTCCCAGACCCTGCTGCTGAAAAATACCCCCACAGCATGATGCTGCAACCACCATACTTCACTGTTGGGATGATATTGGGCAGGTTTCCTCCAGACGATGTTTAGAATTGAGGCCAAACAATGCAATCTTGGGTTTTATCAGACCAGAGAATCTTGTTCTGTCTGAGAGTCTGTCAGGTGCTTTTTTGCAAACTCCAAGTGGTATTTCATGTGTTTTGCACTGAGGAGAGACTTCCATGTAGCCATCTGCCATAAAGCCCAGATTGGTGGAGGGCTGTAGAGATGGTTGTCCTTCTGGGACTCTCTCCCATCTCCACACTGGAACTCAGTCAGAGTGACCATCGAGTTCTCTCCCATTTGCTCAGTTTGACTGGGAGACCAGCTCTTGGAAAAGTCCTGGTTATTTATTTATTTATTTATTTATTGCATTTATATGCCGCCCCTCTTCCGAAGGACTCGGGGCAGCTTACAATAAAACAATAATTAAAACCAATTAAAATAAATGCAATTTAAATTTCCCAATAAAACCATAAAAATTAAAACTATAAAAAACCC